>JAIQCU010000532.1:0-46161 GCA_022114935.1 Leptestheria dahalacensis | reverse complement strand
AATATTTAAGTGAAGGTGCGACCACAGTGAATTTTTAGCCACAGACGTTCATTGATCGCCGGTCGTTCATGATATTGTCATAAGAGTATCTGGGTCGGGTAACACGAGTAGATGGTTTAGTAATCAGTCGATCTATTATATCGAAAATCCGTCACAAGTGATCAAAGGTATCCCCCTCAGTCAGTTCCAGTACTGCAGACTCTGGGGTCTTTTTACTCTTTGGTGCCAGGACGTGGATTTGAGATGACCAGGGCGAGTGTTGCTCGTTTATACGGTCATCAGCAGACCTTGTGAGAATCACGGTTTCCGGGTCTCGGGTGCAATCTTGTTGAGCTGCGTTATTTTCTTTAGTCATTTTAGCTTATGTTGGTTTGTTTTTGTTATTTTAATTGTAAGTTTTTTCTAAGTGCTGGATTTACCATCTTTACATGCTGGATTTACCATATTTGTATGATATCTGTATGATATCTGTATGATACTTGTACGATACTTGTACGATACTTGTACGATACTTGTACGATACTTGTACGATACTTGTACGATACTTGTACGATACTTGTACGATACTTGTACGATACTAGTACGATACTTGTATGATACCCGATTCAGTGGTACTTTTAAAGACGCTGGAAAAAAGGCTAGGGGGGGTTCGTGCAGATTGAAGAACAAGTCTCGTGCTGTTTAGGACGGCGGCCAAAGTGGGAACCTTGGCAGAGGCACGTGGGGTGCGGGCAACTTTTCACATGACGCACGTTGTCCCGGCGCTTCAGTCTCGTAGCAGCTCTCCTCTGACTATGTTCCCTCTCTAGCCTGCCGCAGCCCGTTCTCCCTGTTTTTAGATAAACCAGTAACCCCTGAGGACCCTGTCGTTGAATCGTTGCACTCGAGTGTTCGTCATGTTGAAAGTGGTCGTTGTACTGTTGGTTGCGGTCATCGCAAGCTGCAAGTTGAGCTCAGGTAATTCGCCGAGATTGGAAGTTGTATTCCTGTGTTGGTTGGTTCTGGTTGGCTTTTTTTCTCCTTCAAATGCTCTTGTACTATTGTGTTAGATCAAGACTGAAATGGTCAGTATAGCTATCTGACTTTGACTGACGTGTATTTGGATTTGGTGTGTTTGTGTTTAATTATGTTAACGTTTGTAATGATGGGTTGATCAGAGTTTGACGAGCCGACTGATAGGAGATTGATTTAATATCGATATAATGTTGATAGTTTTTGTGCTTTAGATGGCTAGAGGTTTGTCTAATAGATAGTTGGAATACTATGAGGGATAATGTTGGAATGATAGTTTGGTATTAGTTTGATAAGCGCTGCTTGATAGTAAGGTTGATTAAATAAATAGTACAATTTAATTAATTTGAATTTAAATTCAGTACAGAAGCTGTCAATGTCTTGTGATTTAGATATAGATTTCTTGATATTTGCTTGATATTCGCGCAAGAATCGTTTGATAATAATCTGCAAGCTAGTTGATATTTCACTAATGTGAAAGTAACGTGTTTCTACGTGACACGTAACTGATATCAAGGTGATTGATACTTACTTGATATTGACTTAATATCGACTTGATGATTACTTGCTACTGACTTGATAATGACCTGATACTGACTTGATGCTGACCTGATGCTGACTTAATATCGACTTAATATCGACTTGACAATCACTTGACAATCACTTGACAATCACTTGACAATCACTTGACAATCACTTGACAATCACTTGACAATCACTTGACAATCACTTGACAATCACTTGTCAATTACTTTACACTGACTTGATATTGACTTGATATTAACTTGACGTGATCCTGCTGTTAATTTAATGATATTAACTTAATAAGAAATTTCTACTATCTTGATATTTGCTTGATATTAGCTTGACGTATCGTCCATATTGTCCAACTATATGGACTGCCGAGACAACTGTTGATATTTATTTGATATTCGCGTGATACTTCAATATCCGACTTGAATATCGCATATTGGTGCACCGTTCTTGATAATTACTTGATAATTGCTTGTTACTGATTGAATTCCCGGCAAAAGTACTCCCTAATAATCCACGTAATCAAGTTTAATCAACTAGATATATTAACTAAGTATCGATCAGTTACGATAGATGTACAATAAGCTGATTTTCAATTGATACTCGGTTCGTGCTGTCATTACGGCGCACCCATCGACAACAGAATCTCTTCTCGGAAGAACATTCCCATCTATCGAACTGAGCTTCACCGGAAGCAACTTAACTTAACTAATTACAATCATCTTTCATAAACAAGACATGGTTTCAAAGTTCGACACTATCAACTAATTATCAAGTCCGGATATTGTAACCGAGTCATAAGGATAAATGCATTGTTGATAATATCAAACTAATATCAAGTAAGGATGTGACATTGAATGAACTCTACTCTGCTTTGTAGATGTAATTATTACAAGTAGTTAATTAAAATTCAATTGATGAGTTATTTATCAAAGCAGCGATAATTTACCGAGTTAATTATTATAATTATTAAATAAAAACCATTTTAACCAAACTGGGTAGTTAATTATCTCGCAAAGATGATATTGATAATTTATTTTGTCCAAAAAGTAGCGAGCCCCTCTGCTGCTCGTGCGCCTCTTTGAGAGACTCGTTAATCACATTTCCATTTTCCCATCACGTCAATTGGGGATTGGGCAGGATGGCGGAGTCGAGTATAGGTCGGGGGGGGNNGGGGGGGGCGGGGGTCCGGGGAGGGGAGGGATCGGGGCCAGGCCCTTTCACAAATTACATGTCACTGGGATGTTGTGTGGTGTGGGACCCTGGCGATTCTTCTGGGGGCCCAGCCTTTTTTCCCTATTAGGAAATTATGATAAATGACAAATTTAAGTCCAATATTGAAACACCAATTAAATTACAAATTAGAACAAGTAATATTAATCATCTAATTGATTTAAGATTAAGAACGAGCAGAGCAAAAGACAATGATGAAGGTAGATGAAAGAAAACTTGCGGGGCGTGTTGTATTTCTACCGTTGGTGATGAGAAAATAGAAGGTCAGAAGATGTCTGTTGGAAATACTAGCATTTTCACCTTTCATTCATCTTGTTTGGAGAGGCGGAGAGAACGTGCAAGTCAAGGTCCCTCCTCCCTGCCCATCAGCTAGAGAGTGTTTCCAAAAGCTAGGCGAGCTTGGCAGTGTAGGAATTTGATGGTCTGTTGGTGGAATTGGACTAGGTTTTAGCACTCTCGGTTTTGAAGACACGTAGTGACTGGGTGAAGTGAACTAGGTCTTTGATGGCTATTTCGAAACCCTAGGTGAGCTTGGCTATGGGGAATTTCAAGGTTTATTTTGACGCTGGTTGAATTCGACTGGGTTTTGGCACTCGGTTTTGAACATAACTTAATGACTATGTAAAGTGAACTAGGGTTTTTGATGGTTATTTCGAAACCGCCTAGGTGAGCTTGGCAATGAGGAATGAGGAATTTCAAGGTTTATTTTGACGTTGGTTGGATTCGACTAGGTTTTGGCACTCTCTGTTTTGAAGGTAACGGGATGACTGGGTGAAGTGAACTAGGTCTTTGATGGTTATTTCAAAACCCTAGGTGAGCTTGGCAATAAGGAATTTCAAGGCTTAAGTTGACGTTGGTTGAATTCACCTAGATTTAGTAACCATAAAATACTGAAGAAGGTAGTATGATGGAAAATTCTGCCAAAGTCGCCTAGGTTATGGAACATTTTTAAACCTTTTGTGAATTTAGCGGACTGCTTGTTTCGAATCGCCTGAAAAACTTGCCTGAAAAACTCGCCTGATGGACAAAGTCACCTAGATTTCGGGAAAATAAACTGGTTTCTAAACCCTAGGTGAATTTGGCGGTGCAAAACTGCGTACTAGTTGAATTTACCTCAATCTAGGAATCAAGACTGAAGAACTGTATGGGAAACTCGAACCACTGCCAAAGTCGCCTAGGTTATAGAACATTTCTGAAAAACCTAGGTGAACTTGGCTGGTCACTTGCTTAGAATCGTCCATAAGCAAAATCACGTTTCTAAACAATAGTTGAGCTTGGCAAAGGTTCCTGTTGACTCTCGTCCATAGCCATAGCTAAACTCACCTGGGCTTTTGGAAGCGGGAGGCCTACAGCATTCTTGTAGGTAAACGCTGAGGATCGCTGATTGGTTTTGGTTGCGTAAAATCAAACAACCTTGACCGTAGAGCATCAAGGTCGTCCGTGTCCCAAGCCCATCTTTGATTGAGAGAGAGCCTCTTTCATGTTTCCACGCGTCCTGGAGATTTGTATATTTATTTTTTTATTCCCCCCCCCCTCTGTCCTGGTCCTGGTCGTTTCGTTCTCATCAATGGATCATTTCCATTTTGAGTGGTTTATTTTTATTTATTGCTGTTATCAATGAATGTTGGACTTGTCTCTTTTTTTTCAATCGATAGCTTGGTTAATCGATCTTGTGTAACCGGGATATGGAATATGGGTTTGTCAAGTTATTGCAGGTTTTCCATTACTGACATTTGTATGTTTCCTGTAGAATGGAAAGTAGTTTTGAGGTCGTTTTAGGCATTTAGTTATAATTGAATCTATAAATTGAAGGAAATGTGGTTAGTTTGCATTTGTGGCTAATTTTGAACGCAGCAGTTGCAAAGTTACGCGGTGCGCTCAAAATGGCGTCATCGCATCTCTCCTTGTTTACAACGCGTAACTGGAATTCATGGATTCATTCTGTCCTTAACCGATGATGTTTGTTTTATTGATTGTTGAATTGGATGCAAACAGTGGCTTAAGAGGGTTATTTACATCGTGCGCTCAAAATGGCGTCTCTGAAATCTCTTGTTTACGTCTCTGTGACCAATGGGTTAATTAGATCTTTTTTCAAATCAATGACAGTTTTTTTTATATATATTTTGAATCAGTTTTACATTAGGATGGGAAACTTGGCTTAATGACTGCAGATTGATACCCTGCGCTCAAAATGGCGTCTCAAGAAACTTCATGCTGTTGACACTTTTTTGATTGGTCTACAGATGTCTGTTTACTTTTCAGTCGATCCTAAATTGAATGGAAAAACTTGGTTCAACGGTTTCAGATTTACACGCTGCGCTCAAAATGGCGTCTTTCTGAAATCTGTTATTTACGACCACCGAGTTGGTAAGAAACTTTTTTTAATCGACCAATGTTTGTTTACTTTTGAGTCGAATCTAAACTGGACGAACATCTTGGCTTAACGGTTGCAGATTTATATCCTGCGCTCAAAATGGCGCCCCCAAGGGGCGCGCCACACGTTCTTTTGGCGCGTCAGTCTGTTATTGTTTTTCTTAAAGTGCGTGAAGTGGTTTTATTTTGAGGTCTATATACACATGCATAAGTGGAGGGGGTGGAAGAAAAGGGTGGCTGGGGTGGGGGATTTTACCTTGACACTGATACTGACAGGAAAAGGTGCAAAAGGGAAGCCGCCTGTCGTTAAAACGCCACGCTCTTGTCTAAAAATGTGCGCTTTGCTTCCCTGTCACTTGTGATTCTTGCATCGCCGCCAAGAGCTTTATATGCTCGCCAAATTGTTAAATGACCCTTTGCGATTGCTCCCGCGGCTGCTCAGAATCTTCAAGAAAAACATTCGTTTGAAAAAGAGGAAAACTAGCTGCTTTTGTGAGAATGAGAATGAGATCTGATCGAAATATATTTTGCAGCGGCTTTTATTTTTATGTTCGAGTGCGATTTTGTTTTGTGCATATGTAAAGGGAGAACTGGCAACGCCTCATGAGCAAGAATTCGTCTGCTAGAACTGTATTGTGATGCTGTTAGTACAGTTCAAGTGGTTCCAGTTCGATTAGCTAAATTTTATGATAGTGTGAGTACTGGAAACATCGAAGTTCGGGTGGTTTAAGTTTAACTCCAGTCAACTTTTATGGAGGTTAACTTGACCTTGTCGATTAAGTTTCGTGAAAAAAGGAAAACTGGCAATGTCGCGTGAGAAAGGTTTTCGTCTGCGGGCAGCTTGGCTGGTTTAAGTTTTATTCCAATTAACTTTTATGATAGTTAAAGTAAATCACCTTAAGATGAATGAATTAGCTATCTAAGTGAGACCCTGGCTTTGAATTTGCCCTGCGGGCACGTGGTAAGCTTAGCTTGTTCGAAAATTATTCAAGCTATGACGTCATCTTTGCTATATTAAGGACAAAGGTCACTCTCGATGACGTCATCCTCTGTTTTGACCAATCCCTGGCTTGGTATTTGCCCTGCGGCTATATAAAAGGTTACCCAAGTTGATGGAGAACGTGCCCTGAGGGCAAATTGGAAGCCTGGCGCCAAAAGTCAGTTGCAAACCGGCTAATTTAGACTGTATTACATTGTTAATTAACTGAAATTTGAACTGATAAATGACCTTTTCAACCTGCGAGTCATACTTTCATTGATGATTAAAGTGTAGGTTTACCACGAACCTTAACTGTATTGTTGTAATCTCTTGTAAGGTTAACGAGGTTTATGAGCTTGATGAAAAAGTGATACCCGACAAAGTGTCGAGTTGAATTTCTGTGTCGAATGGGAAGTTGCGAGACGAGAATGTCGAGATTCGCATTGCTGATGGCGTCAAGTCGGGGACGCTTGATGAAAAGCGCGGCTCGTGTTCTGTCTTGCTATGCAACTCTAAACAAGTTGAAATAATTTTTTTAAATTTTATTTTATTCTTTAATTTAAAACCGTATCATTTTATTTCAATTTGTAATATTTAATTTCTATATCATTTTATTTCAATTTGTAATATTTAGCAAATTCTATAAAAATTATACAAATACCTTTTAATCGATTTTAAGGTTAACTATCGATTACTTAACATTAGAACGATAGTTAATAAATATATATATCAATATATTAGTTAGTTGGTTATTAAATTTTCGTTGATTATCGTTTCCTTATTTGTTGGCTCAATGTCTTGTTTCCTGCCGTCTCTTCTACTTGCGCCTGTTGTGTCGACTTTTTTACGACATATTTACGACATTTTTTTACGACTTGTTTTTTTCCCGGCCAACAGTGCTCAATGGAAACCAACACGAGTGTATTCTTGGTTGCTGACTTATTCCAATAACCCCGTTGGTTATGTCTGTGGTTGTTGTTCCCTCCAAGTGCAATCCTCGTCTATAAATAGAACTGTCATTAAAATAAGGATTTTAAGTTACTCATTTTACAGTCAAATTCGTGTCTATTTTTACGACTCTATCTGTTTAACACGCACGTTGGCAAACTCGTGAACGTCGCGTTTTATGATTGGTTGTAACGATGTGCGTGTGTGTCGTTTGAACTGTGTGAATGACTCAATTGAATCCTCGCGTTATCTACGTTTTAAATCAGGTCTGATTGTAGAATATGAATGACTCAATTGAATCCTCTCGTTATGAATAAGGTCAAATTTCGAACTGTGAATGACTCAGTTGAATCCTCTGGGTATCTACGTTTGAAATACAATTTTAAACCATGACTTACCAATGACTCAATTGAATCCACTTGTTATAAATCAGGTCAATTTTTTTTAAACTATGAATGATTCAATTGAGTCCCCTGGTTGTCTACGTTTTAAAGGAGATCAAATTTTGAATTACGAGTGACTCAATTGAATCCTCTATGAATCAGGTCAAATTATGAATGACTCATTTTGAATACTCTGGTTATCTACGTTTGAATCAGGTCTAAGTTTGAACTATGAATGACTCAATTGAATCCTCTTGTTATCTATGGTTTTAATGGAAATCAACTTTTAACCTTTAAATGACTCAATGTATCCTCTGGTAATCCACGATTGGAATCAGGTCAGAAGCCTTTGGGGGCTAAACACGTGATTTGACAGAATAGTTAACGAAGAGAGGTTTACGTGACGGATCTCACTCGCGGGTCTCTCGTCTGTTTGTTTTTGCACGGGATTGGCCGGCTGCAGTGCGAGTCGGGTTGGAAACTTCTGCAAAATGTTTGATTGTTGTTGAATGGCTGCTGTAAGAGTTGTGGGTTTGTATCTCCTAATTAACTTTAGTGATGGAATTTGTTAGATTTCAGAGGGACTGTAGCTAGCGGTGTATAAGATTTTTATAAATTTGGTGGAGAAGGAACTATGATATCTATCTGTCTGCCTATCTAGCTATCTATCTTTCTATCTTTCTACTTCCTATATATATATTTCTATCTATCTTTCTATCTTTCTATCTTTCTATCTATCTATCTATCTATCTATCTATCTATCTTTCTATCTATCTTTCTATCTATCTTTCTATCTTTCTATCTATCTATCTATCTATCTATCTATCTTTCTATCTATCTTTCTATCTATATTTCTATCTATCTTTCTATCTATCTATCTATCTAGCTATCTATCTAGCTGTCTATTTAGCTGTCTATTTAGCTGTCTATTTAGCTATCTATTTAGCTATCTATTTAGCTATCTATTTAGCTATCTATTTAGCTATCTATCTAGCTATCTATCTAGCTATCTATCTATCTATCTATCTATCTAGATTTCTATCTAGCTATCTATTTAGCTATTTATCTGGCTACCTACGTATGTACCATTGGGAATCTTTTCAGAATAACAAATTCTTTTAAGCATTGTAGAGATTCCCTTTTTTCAATTGCAAAGATTCTTTCGAATCTATCAAAAAAGATCTGTAAGGAATCTTATGAGCTGTACTGAAAGTTGTTCGGAATCTTTCGATTTTATTGAGATTTTTCCTGGGAATTATCGAGATTCTTTTGGGAATTACGGAGATTCATTTAAGAATTGTAATGGTTCTTTTCAAATTTGCTTAAGAATTCTGGAGAAACTTGCGCATGGTTATGGTAATAAAACAGCATCGTTCAATTTTATTGAGATTCTTGGAGGAATCATCGACATTTTTGCGATATATGAAGATTCATTTCAGAACTGTAGAGATTCTTTTGAAATTTTCAGAAAGTAAAGTCCTTTCGAGAAGTTATAAAACTCTTTCCAGAATCATAAAGAATCTTTAGATTTCATTGAAATTCCTCTCGGAATTCCCGAGAGTTGGGAATCATTAAGATTCTTTTTAAGAAACGTCGAAATCAGCATTGGAACTCCTGGAATGTTTGGAATTCAGGGAATTCTTTTAAAAGAAAAATCATGAAGATTCCTTTGGGATTCACGGAGATTCTTTCTGTTTCACGGGAAATTGTCTTGGGAATCAAGACGACCTATCCTGAAATTCACATCCACACAGATTGTTTCTGGCATCTAGAGATTCTTTTAGGAATCTTACAGAATCACAAGATTCTGTCAACAGATCTGATGCTTTGAGTTATCTGACCTTTGACCTAATCCACAGTTTGCACTCAAACGACATGCAAAATAGTTTATAAAAATAGTGCTATATATAAGTTAAAACTATACGATAATTAGCCTATCTAATTAACTTTAAATTAATTAATTAGTGAGGGTAAAGAAGCTGGTCGTAGAGAATATACTTCTCCAGGCCGTCACTGTTCTTTTCCAGTGGGAGGACAGGCTAAGGCAGCTACTTTGGAGGCCACCAATCCTCCTCTCACATGACTTGGATTTATTTCCGTCTGATATCATCACACGCTTACACACACACACACACACACTCTTACACACTCACACACACGAAAGAAGGTGTGTTATCCAGCGGGCTCTGGTGCCACACTTTCCCGCCGTATGCAAATATCTGACCCCCCTCGTGAGGTGTTTTTTCGCCGGTATTCTCGTCCACCAGCGAGAGGAGTTGGGTAGATAGATGGATTGGCTATAGATGTAGATAGATAGATAGATAGATAGAGATGCACACGGTGAGAAGGGTTAGACGGCGGAAAAGCAACACGGCCATTGAATTATAATGCTAATACACTCCAAACAAGGCACTTTGGGACAAGGCAAACTTTGCATAAAAGTCACACTCGATCGTAAATTTCAATCAAAATGTCGCCTTTTTCTTTCCTCGTCCCCTCGCGCCAACACAGCGAGTCGCATTTGCACTGCCCGGTATCTGTTTTGATCAACTACTATCTGAAAAGCTACTATCGATATAAACTATCAACTACTAAACTATCGATATAAGTAATCAATGTGGTTTAATATGAATTCATTGAATGATTTAAGGTTGTCCTGAAGGATGTGTCTGCCTGGGCCTGGAGCCAGGATTGCCGTGTGCGGCGTGCCGCAAGGGATTCTATTTACAAAGCGGAACATGCGTCTCTAATTGTGCGCCAGGTATATAAATAATAACTTTTAAATTAAAAAAAAACTAATTAGAAAAAGGATCCCAGCAATTAATTACAAGTGAGTTATGATGCTGTCCTTTTTTATGTAATGTAAGAGGGAAAGAACCCCTTGTGTTTTGGTATACAACAGCTGCTGCGCCCGCCATTAAAGAGGATTTTTTTGCACATTTTTTAAAAAATGACTAATTATACGGTAATTAATGCCTTCGTTATGCGTAATGCCTCCTATAGTTTGAACGAGCTTCCCTTAAATCCGAGTATTTTTGAAATGGATATAGTGTCATAGATAGGGAGGTAAGATATAGGGAGATAGAGAGGTAGATAGAGGGGTAGATAGGTACATTGGTAGATAGGTAGAGAGATAGGTAGGTAGGTAGGTAGAGGGATAGGTAGATAGGTACAAAGAAAGAGATAGGCAGAGATAGAGAGATAGTAGATAAAGAGATAGAGAGTTAGGTAGATAGAGGGATAGAAAAGTAGGCAGATAGGTAGATAGGTAGATAGGTAGATAGGCAGATAGGCAAATAGAGAGATAGGCAGATAGAGAGATAGAGAGGTAGGTAGATAGTGAGATAGAGAGGTAGTTAGGTGGGTAGATAGGTAGATAGACAGATAGAGAGGTAGTTAGGTGGGTAGATAGGTAGATATATTAGATTTTGTAGATAAAGAGATGGGAAGATAGCTAGATGAGCAGTAAAAGTAGATGGGTAGATGGACAGTAATAGCAAGCTAAATACGTGGTTAAACAGATGGATTACACGGAAAGATAGTTGGATGAGGGATACATAAAAAGACGGATAGTTTAGATGGATATCTAGGTGGATAGATAAATGGATCAGTAGTATATACCTTTATCATCTATCTGTCTATCTACCCATCCATCTATCTATCTACCTGCCTATCTATCCGTCTAGCTGTCTGAGGACAACCTGACAGATCATCAAACGCAAGAAACCACATCACAACACCTAACACAAATGATAGTTACAACTCAAAAGATGCGCTAAACAATATTCCTATATATCAATTTATTATTTATTACACGTCATATATATTGTGTAATAAAACTAATTAGTGATATAGCAATTACATTAACACATGACATGATCACTTAAAAAACATTAAATTAGCAGACCCGCAAAAAGAAGTCGGAATACAACCGCGGACCTGCTCTTGAGATCAGAGCCATAATTCATTCCGTCAAGTTCGCTCGTGTTGACTTTACTCTTGTTTATACGAGCTTCCCGATGGGCCAAGCGTGTTGTCAAATAATCAATCCTGGGAATCTTTACTTTATTTCGTCTCATTTAAACGTCACACGGGCGATCGGCTGACGCCGGGCGAATAGTTATACGGACGTGTTAACAAACAAGGGCGACTTGCACACTTCCGTAACCGAGCAAAAAACAGCGGCGGCCCACCACCGTACAAATAAACAAACAGCGGGAAAGTAATAGAACGAACCAAAAAACACAACACGAGATTCAAACAAACAATTTCTTGTTCGGTATGCGCGCGTCCGCCCCTCGAGTCGCTTACCGCGAGGCTTCTTTTCGTCTTTCCTGCCCGATTTATTTTTGCGTCGGGTCGATCGCCTTTTTTTTAATTAGTGATTTTATTTAATTTGTTTAATTTGTTTATATTATTTTATGGTTTGAATGTTGAAGCGGACCCTGTAGTGGGAGGAAGCCGCAAGAGATGTATTTACATTGGAGGGGCTGAATGAGAAGTCTTCGAGACTATGCGCGTGGGCTCATGTAGTGAATGTCTATCTATCTATCTATCTATCTATCTATCTATCTATCTATCTATCTATCTATCTATCTATCTATCTATCTATCTATCTATCTATCTATCTATCTATCTAACTATCTATCTATCTGTCTAACTGTCTATGTGTTTATCTATCTGCCTGTCTGTCTGTCTGTCTTGTTTATCTATGTATCTATCTATCTATCTTTCTGCCTATCTATGTATCTATCTTTCAGTCTATCTATCTGTCTATCGATTCTTCTAGCTGTCTAGTTGTCTTACGTTGTATCTATCTTATCTAGCTGTTTAAGTGTTTAGCTGTCTATCTATCTGTCTATCTATCCGTCTATTTGTCGATCTATCTACCTACCCATCTATGTGTCCGTCTATTTAACTATCTGCCTGTATGCCTGTGTATCTGACTAACTGTCTATCTTCTGTCTATTTTCTGTCTATCTACCTATCTATCTACCTATCTATCTATTTATCTGTTTATCTATCTGTCTATCTATCTGTCTATCTATCTGTCTATCTATCTGTCTATCTATCTGTCTATCTATCTGTCTATCTATCTGTCTATCTATCTGTCTATCTATCTGTCTATCTATCTATCTGTTCTATCTATCTGTCTATCTATCTATCTAATCTATCTGTCTATTCATTTTAGATACGATTCCAATTTTGATATTAAAATTAATGTTCAGCTCTGTCTCTATCTTTTTCTTAATTAAAAGGTAATACGTTCTTATAAGAAACCAATTATCTATTATTTACTTTTTATTGTATGTTTTAAATATGTATGTATATAATTTGTTATATCAGGTTTATTTAAACTTAACTCGACAATGATGTAAGCAAAACCAAATAAGTTTATCTCTATCTGTCTGTCTATCCCCTATCTATCTGTCTATCTGACTCTCGCTTTCTCCAAGTCTCTATCTACCTAACTATCTATCTATAACCACCTAAATATCTCACCCATCTTTCTATCTATATCCGTCTCATGGCGGCGCGGCGTCGTTTGGGGCAGGATTGCTTCCCCCCCTGTTTGTTTCTAGACACAACAAACTTGTTTAAAAAAAACACCGTAGCTAAATCAACATGACAAAGACATGACATATCTGTCTGTATGTCTGTCGCCTTTGTAGGTCACTCTGTATGTGTATATAAATATCTGTCTCGGTCCGTAATCCGCCCGTCTACCTATCTGCACGTACAGTATAGAGCAGTAGAAAAATGTGTTCTTGCAGGGGTGGAAAGCTTATTGCTTATTGCTCCTTCACTTTTAAAGATATAGCAACCCAAAAAATGGTGAATGTAGACCTAGTAGTACTTAATGTACGTGTCAAGTTTGGTCGAAATCGGCTCGTTAGTTTAGCCAAAATAAAATCCTAAAAGCTATAAATTATAATAACTATCCGCCATATTCGAAACCCTTTTTTCTGCTCTAGACTGGACATGTATTTGCTTGGTAGTATCACTATGTAGAACCGATCTTCCCTCTGTCTGTCTGCCTGTTTCTATTATCTATCCATCGAGTTATCTATCTATCTATCATCTATCTATCTATGTATCTATCTATACATATTATCTACCTTTTACATTTAACTCTGTAACTCTCTGAGTATCCACCACCTACCTGTCTATCTGTTTTTTGTACTGAATCGTCTACCTGGCTATCTCAGCTATGCTACTTAACTGTCTATATCTACCTACCATCTATCTATCTCTCTGTCTATCTGTCTGTCTATCTGTCTGTCTATCTGTATCTGTCTGTCTGTATCTGTCTGTCTGTATCTGTCTGTCTGTATCCGTCTGTCTGTATCCGTCTGTCTATCCGTCTGTCTATCCGTCTGTCTATCCGTCTGTCTATCCGTCTGTCTATCCGTCTGTCTATCCGTCTGTCTATCCGTCTGTCTAGCTATCTGTCTAGCTATCTGTCTATCCATCATCCATCTATCTCTGTTCATTACCTATCTGTACTTCGTATATGTATATCGAGATTCTGTGTTGGTCTGCGTATAACCTGTCAATTCATCTACCTTCCTGTTGGCAACATGTATTTACCTACATATACATCTGTATATGTATATACGTCTACCTGTTCGTTTTGTCTGTCTATCTATCTATCTATCTATCTATCTATATCTATATCTATATCTATATATGTCCATCTATCACTATCTTGCCCATCTACCTCAACACCTTATCAAGACAATAACAATATATCTCTCAATTGGTATCTTTCAACCAAGTCTTAACCAAGATGCATAAAAATCCCCTATTGCATCACAAGCTAGCTTTGGCCTCCGAGGGGTTATACCCTCAGAAAGTTTAATATGGCCCTGTATCCTTAAAATGTTCACAGGGAAATGTCTTTTACCAACTCGACTTCAAATATTGAATAAATGGAAGTATAACAAGTACACCATGCACTTTGCCAGGTTTTGTCCAGAACGGGACGAAGTCGTGCGACCCGTGTCCGACGTCTTGCCTCAAGTGCACACCAGAAGGAAGATGCTTGCAGTGCCGGAAACCCGCACTGCTAACCATGTCTGGGAAATGTGTGACATTCAATACTCACCGCAGTCGAGAAGCTCATCTGCCCACTAGCGAGGTCGTCGACGCAGCGTTCACTGTTCCCGAGGTACGCTTATTACCTCTTTGCAACTAGATTTCAAACGCAAACAGCAACTGCATGAAACGGGATTTAATTCAAATAATTTATTTTATAAACGTTAAGGATGGACGTTACTCTTTTTCACTACGGGACGTCCTCGGGAAGTTGGACGCCAAGTCCCGCGTCAACTTTGTCGTTTCCCCGAAGTTTGGAACGATGCTCATCCGGGAGGTCAACAGAACAAAATTACTTCACGAAGGTCTGTTAAACCTTTCAAACTTACCTTTAAATAAAAAAGATAGCTAAAATATATACTAGTTAATATATAATTAAAAAATAGTTTAAAAATAATGAAAATAGTAGTAAAAGTTAATACTTAACTACTTTAAAAGTAATATTGTATTGTGAGTAGGAGATTACCTGGATATGCAAGTCTTGCTCGACTCGGACCTGTCCTACGCGCCCCGAGTCCTCCCGCACTCGGGGAAGGACTCTGCCGCCTTTGTCGTCACGTACCTCAACCACAATACTCTGATCAAACTTGAATTTAAGATCGAGAGAGCGGACGACTCGCGTAATTACGTGAAGGATTCATCACCGACCAGTCTACGCATCGCTGAAGGTCTAGTTTTAGTAGATAACTCTAACGATCTATCTGTCTGTCTACCTGTCTGGCTCTTCGTCAATCTATCCGTGAATCTATCTAATTTTTCAAGGTTAACTATTATCCGTCAGTCTATAGCCTCTCTGTCTGTCTGTATATGCATAAATCTATCTGTCTATAACAATGTAACTATCTGCCTAAATATCTATCTATCTATTCTATTTATCTATCTATGTGTCTATCTTTTCTACTTGTCTTCTTTTCGAACAGGTGAAACAGTTTTGATCCCTCGAAACTATTTCCGCCTGGAGGCGTTCAGCGTTCCCGAGTCTCAGTTGTTTCTGCGCTTGAAGACGAACCTCAAATACGGATCCTTGTTGGCTGATGGGAAAGTCATCACCGCCGGTCATTTCTTTAATCACGAGGCAATTTGCATAGCAAAAACCTGCCATTTAGGCGAAAACCGCACAGAACAAATAACCATTTAACATTCTTATTTGTACATTCACACCCCCTGCAGCTACTTTCGCAAGACAAGCTCGTCTACCACTGCGACGGAGAAACCGGAACCGATCCCGTGCAGGAACTCATTCACCTGGACATAACAACCCGGACCAGTCCGCGTGAATCCAAAGGAAGCAACGGAAGAATCAATCTGAATCCGATTACTTCGAGTGATTCCCGGTTACCCAGGTCGATTAGTGATGATTACCAGCTACTGTCGACGCAGACGATCGCCGTTGATATCAAACCGCGCAATAACCAGAGTCCGGTGGCTGTCGTCCACAACGAGTTGGTTGTCGACGAGGGCGGAACCGAGATTATCTCGCCGGATATCATTACGGTTACCGATGCGGATACTCGATCCGAGTACCTGACGATTGTCATTGAAAGTCCGCCCAAGTACGGATACCTTGAAGTCCGCACTAACGGTAATTCTATATACAGATAGATAGATAGGATAGGCAGATAGACAGATGGATGGATATATAGAAGGATAGATGGCTAGATAAATAGATAGATAGATAGAACGCAGGTAGACAGATGGATAGATAGATAGATAGATAAATAGGTAGAAGTAGATAGGTAGATAGATAGACAAATAGACAGATGGATAGATGGATGGATGGATAGATAGAACAGATAGATAGATAGACAGGAAGACAGACAGACATACAGACAGATAGATATAGATATATCGACAGATAGATAGATAGATAGACAGATAGATAGATCCACACATTGTTAATTCGACAGCTAGATAATAGACACAGATACACAAGTAGATAGATAAACTGATATTTGAATAGTTTAGTAGTTACATAGCTACATAGACCGATAGATGAACAGATAGATAGACAGCTAACTTATAGCACTATTCGATGGTTAACTATACTGTGTTAAAACTTATTACAAACAAAAACGGACGGATTTTATTTTCCAGTACCGACGACCGGGAAACGCCTGTCGGCCAAATCGTCTTTCCCGCTGGAAGATCTTCTCCAGGAGCGACTCAGTTACGTCCAGAGCGAACACAGGAACCTGGAACCTACGGAAGATTCTTTCGTCTTCCATGTCAGCGATGGACTCAATAAATCTCCTCCGCTCGAAGTTGAAATTAAAATTGAGGTATTTAACTTAATACTGATGATTACAAACCAACTAATCGTATATAACATGATCTACTTGTGAGATCTAAGAAATATACAATAACTTAAGATGTATACAATTATCGGTACATCTGTCTATATCGTTTGAACCCCCCCCCCCCCNNCCCCCCCCCCCCGCTCCTCCTCCGGCAGAACGTGAATGATGAGCCGCCGCAGGTGACGTCACTGCCGCTGATTGTCAAGCCCGGAGCCGTGTATGACGTAACGTCGGATGTCTTCAAAATTTACGACTTGGATACGGGAGAAAGTGAAATCGTCGTTGCCGTTTCCAGAGTTCCTCTTCACGGTAATGAAATAATAATTTTTAAAAAGCAATCAACATTTTATATTTTAGAAATTTTATTATAAAGGAATAGTGTTTGTGAGAAAGCAATTAGTTTTATTGGAATTTAATTTAATTTCAATCTAAATTTTAGCCAGATTCAAAGCCCACTATCAGGTAGTCGGATTAATTAATTAATTAAAATATTACTTACATGATTACACAATTAATACTAACATTATTTAGACGATGGGTAAAAGAGTTGATAATAGAATTAGTGATGTCAACGACTCTGTTCGACTCGACATGGCCCCGAGTCGAGTCGAGTCAATGGTCTTGGTCTTGAAGTCGAATCGAGCTAGAGTCGAGTCGAGCTAGAGTCGAGTCGAGCTAGAGACGAGTCGAGTCAAAGTCTAGTCGAGTCGGCTATATATTCGACGTTAACCCCAGATCGATTTCGAGTCGACTAGCAAAATCCCTTGAGTCGAGTCGTTCACCGTGAACGTCCGGGTCGAGTCGAGTCAAAAGTCGAGTCGCTTGATATCCCTACATAGAATATAAAAGAATGTCGTTTTAAATTTGAATACGTAAAAGGAATGAACTGTTCAATGCAGGTAACCTGAAGAAATACGAACCCGAGTGGGGCTCTGCCGAGCCACTCAAGGAGAGCGACACTTTCACCTACGACGATTTGCTCCAGGGCTATATCCTTTACGAAGCTGATCCTTCCGATGCTACCGAGGACGAAGTCCACTTTACCGTAATCCTTCACACAATAGCGCTCTTAACTTTAATATAACTTAATGATGATATCGTCGAGTCGCTAACAGCTGAACGTTAATTTATAAAGGTAAGTGACGCTGACGGTGAGTTCCAGCAAGAGGCGATCCTCCGCATTCAAATCCAGCAGGAATCGACAATCCAACCTCCAGTATCGACGACGTCGACGACCACCACCGAATCTGCTGCCCCTTCCACCATATCGATCACAACGCCATCTAGTGTCCTGACCAGAGACGACCAGAAGCCGGCATGCCGGATCGAATTTTCGACGCCGGGATCGACTATTCCGGAAACTGCCGGATCGTTGAGGATTCCGGTCAAACGGACCGGTGACCTGTCTGGCACCTGCAGCGTCATCTGCGCTACCGAGTCGAAAAGCGCGCGAAACGGGACGGATTTTGAATCCCGCGACCTTGTCGAACAGTCGAGGATCTTTTTCCTCAAGGGGGTCACGTTGATTACCTGCGATGTCACTATCCTCGACGATGAATACCACGAAGGTTCCGAAGATTTTGTCGTGCGGCTGATGCATCCGGAAGGGGAAGGTCAGGTTCGAGGACAACTCGGTGATCAGGCGGAACTGATTGCTGTTATCGACGATGATGAAGATAGGACGGTGATTCAGTTTGAACAGGCTCTCTACAAGGTAAACCGTTTTGTCTACTAGGTGTTAAGCAATTAAACTTAACTGTAATTAACCATTGTAATTAAGAATGATCCTGTAATTATTCCTTGGGCCTGAGACTTTACATTCAGGATTGATATCGATATATTGATATCGATGTCAAAGTATTGCTACTAATATTTAAAGTGATTGGGTTTTTATCGTTTCAGAGTTCAGCTCAGGGATCAAGCGAAGTTTCCGTGCTGCTGCGTAGAACCGGCGATCTTCGATTCCTGTCCAAAGTGCGAGTCTACACGAAGGAAGTCAGCGCCAGATCCGATGTCGATTTTGAACCGGTCGACAACTTTGTCGATTTTCTGCCCGGCGAAAATATGGCCGTCGTCGATATCCCGCTGAAGAAGTCGACGACGAAACGCTACTGGTCGTCGAGTTTTCAGGTGCTGCTGAGCACCAATAAGGAAAACACAGTCGGTGCTGACGTAGGACCGGTTTCCTATACGACGGTGACTCTGGTTCCGGCTGCTGTAAACGGTCCGGCGGTGCTTCCGGCGGAACCGTATGTGGTTTCGTTATTGAATTATGGTAACTTTAAGTTCAACTTAAAATGTAATTCTTATGATTGATTGGAATATATTTTGTCATATTCTATTTGGACTTGTACCTGCATTGTATTACATACAAATATCCATCTATATAACTACCTATCTATCCATCTGTCTGTCTATGTATCTATCTGACTACCTATCTATTTCACCATCTGTCTGTCTGTCTGTCTATCTATCTATCTATCTGTCTGGTTATCTTATCTAAATATCTCTAATCTATCTATCTATCTACCTCTACCTCTATTATCTCTGTAACAATCTATCTATCCATCTATTGTATCTGTGTATCTATTCATCTTATCTATTGTGTCTGTCTAACTACCTATCTATCCATCTGTCTGTCTGTTTATCCGTCTGTCTATGTATCTATCTGACTACCTATCTATTTCACCATCTGTCTGTCTATCTATCTATCTATCTGGTTATCTTATCTATATATCTCTATCTATCTATCTATCTACCTCTACCTCTATTATCTCTGTAACAATCTATCTATCCATCTATTGTATCTGTGTATCTATTCATCTTATCTATTGTGTCTGTCTAACTACTGTATCTATCAATGTATCTGCTTAATACTATATCTATCTAACCATAACTGAGTTTAAAATATTTAATCATCATTTTGATTGTAGATAGAGTGGGCGAATTGCAGGAGAAGGAGATGAATCCGGGCTACCCGGTGGTTTGCGTCACTCCGTGCGATCCGAAATACCCGCGCTATGCGGAAACTGCGCCGTTCTGCCGGAACGCCAGTCTGGACGTGTCGAAGATTGCGTTCAGTTGGGAAATTTCTCCGTTCACTGACGAGAACTTTGGTAATTTGAACAATGGCCTTTACGTTGATTGTCATATCTATTGCGATTCTATTATCGCAATTAGATTAATCTCATTAGTGATTAGCTGATTCCCGTCTAAGTTTCTCTAATCAACTGAAATTAATTAGCAAATTAAATTTTAGCTCTTTAAGGTGTAATCAGTGTTAATCAACGATGTAAATTTACTAAACTAAAATTGAATTAAAGTTAATTTTGATATTTACAATATTCCAGGGTCAGTCTTCCAGCAACTGAGCGATTCTACTCTCTTCGGCAGCGTTTTCGACCGCGTTCTCGATTCATCCTTCTTCTCGGCGGGATCTCGACTGCGCTGCGTGGCCCGGCCCTCGGTCAACGGCACCCTGGGATTGGCCATCCGCAGCAGGCCGGTGCGCATCGGCGCCAATCACCATCTCTGCACTCCGCCCGCTCGCTTTTCCTCCACTCCCATTGGTCAGCAGCCCTTCCGCGCCGTCATGAATTACATTCCGGCGACCGCGTCCGACGAAAAGCACAAGGATCGCTTCCGGATCAACGTAGAAATCCCGCATTTTGACGGAATGATTCCCTTGATATCGACGCACCCGCTCCACGGAGTCCGCTACCTCCTCACCGAGCCCATCTATCGATCCCAGCACGAATGTTCGAACCTTAAAGCCGGATTTGGTTTCCTCAATGCGGATGCTTTCAACGCAACATCTCAGTACCCGTACCAGTATTCGGACAGCCTCCGCACGGAATCCTCCGTCCGCTTGTACCGACACCTGGATCTCCAGTCCTGCTTATGGAACTTCCAGGCGCACTTCTCCATGACGGATCTGGTCGACCTGTGCGGAGGTCAAATCACCTCGGATTACAAGATATCCAGCCGGGGAAGGACCCACGTTACCGTGCGGGTGCCCCTGCACGTGGCCTTCGTCACTCACGATCACGGATGGACTTCGGTCGAGCACCGGACCGAACTGGAGTTTTCCTTCCTCTACACTCCGGTTCTCGTGCACCGGGGCATGAAAACTGACCCCTTAACGGACACCAAACCGCAGCTGACTCGATTGACTACGGACAGTAACGGCCGCTTGGTCATCGAGTTCAAGACGGAGACCCAGTTTAAGGGTCGTTACGTGGCGGAATCGCCGGAATCCCCAGTCAAATCGCAGCTTATCCCACCGGGTAACCTCGGTACCGACTTCCAGCTGGATTTGGTCTGGACCAGGGAGAAAGCTGGAGGTTCCGAGCAGATATGGAGGGCTGTATCGAGGTACACGCTGCACGATTACAGTGGCCGATATGAATTGCGCCTGGTACCCTGCCTGGCCGATGAAGGTAGCAGCGCTAAAGAGAAGTGCAAGGTGATGGAGAAGCCCGTCCAGGCTGAACTGGTGATTAGCTATCAACTGCCGTATAAACCCGAGCCGGTGGTTTACGACTTGAACACCCTGTTTCACTTGACCAATGACAGGGAGTCGTTTCTGAGGGTGCCGAGGAGCATTGAGGAACTTAAGGTTTGTAACTATATTATGTCGATTGGGTTAGCTAATTTACCATGTAATTAATTTATTAATTAAGTCCTCAAAATTAATATTACCTTGTACATTATCAACCCATAATTTTAATGGATTTTTTTTTTTTTTTTTTTTTTTTTTTTACAGCAAGTGGACAACGAAGGCGTCTTCAGTCGGGGACAGAAGGTCTACGGCCGGGTCCTGTGGTACCCGGGCCACAATCTGTCCAGTTACCAATTGCAGATCGAGAAGCTCTACCTGTGTTCCGGACAGGACGGACACATTCCGGCCTACGATCCTACCGGTGAGGTCCATCACGGGATTCCGCAGTACGGGTGCATGGACAGTACATCCCGACTGAAACATCGCATCTTACTACTGGTTTGATTAACCCTATTAAATCAAAAGTTGAAATGAATGATAAACGATTGATGTTACGTCCAGAATCGCGAGGAACCGTACTTCATGGACAAGAATGCCAACGGAATCTCTCTGGAGGCGAAATTTGCGAACGATATCGACGAAATGCGGTCCTTGGCCAAAATGACCGGAATCGATGGCTTTGTCTTCGACGTGGACCCGCTGTATCGGCTCGAAGCTGGAGTCCAGTGGTTTCTCCAGGTAGTTTATATAACACTACTACTATATGACTGACTCGATTACCTTATCTAAATTAATTTAAAGTTAATTGGATCTGTGAAATTCTATTATCCTGAACACAAGATTTCATAAGTGGCATAAACAGAATCTGTTCCCTTCGATCAGGTCATCTACTCGATCAAACCCCTAACTAGCCGTTCAAAGCGCAGTCCGGACGAAAGTTACCGGCGCAACGGCACCAGCATCCGGACGATAACCCTGCGCAGGGAGGCGGGCGACGCCGTCCAGCCGGGCTACTTCACCAGCGCCAAGGGTTCCACTCTCTGTCTCAGTCTGTTAGCCGTGCTGGTCACCATCGTGTTACTCGTTTCCATCGTGTATTTCAAACGACACAGCAGGAGAGGCAATCGAAGCTCTTCAGTGCCGATGGCTGGTGCCACCCAAGAGGCAGCCGAGCCATCGGCTCCCAGTGAAAACTGCACTCTGGTTTAATATTTTATATATTTTTTCTTAAATCGCCCATCTCTCTCTTTTAACCGCACGGGAAAAAAGGGAAAACAGCTTGAAAGAATTGAAAAGATAAACAGGAAAGCTCGATGACGTAAGACACACACAGACAGGAAGATTTAAAAAAAATAATAAGAGCTTCGATCTCACTTTTTTTGAAAATAAAAGAAACACTTTGAATGGATGATGTTAGCAGCAGGCTAAACGGTGACAATATACCAAGTCCCTCCCCCTCCCCTTGAAAACAAGGTGAAATCTGACGAGATAAACACGAAAGCATTTTGGATTTCAACGACATGCAGCAAGGACAATCGAAATCGATTTGATAATATATATATATATATAAGAATGGATAATTCTGTGATTTTTTTTAAACTCCCGAAATGAACAAATACGGTTTGGAAAAATTGTCAAAATTGTACCGATTTTTGTTGTTGAAATTAACAATTGGCATTTTCTATAGGTTGGTTGTTTTTCTTTTAATTGGGGATCATTTGATATTTTTTTTTGGAAAAAAATTGTAGTTAATTAGTGCTCCCTCCAAATAATTCATTTAAAAAAATACACGCGCTTTTTTCCATATTTTTTTGTTTTCTAAACTTTCATTGGATATGTTTTTTTTTTAAAGATTGTAAAATTGTAATGGAAAAATTTACGCGCGAGTAGTTTGCGCTCGTTTCAGTTCAGCGTGTCCCTGGATCCTCTTCACCAGGAGACTGGAACGGAGGGTCTCGCCTCGGATGGAAGCCCGGAACGAGGATCGGGCAAAGTGTTTCAACTCGGACGTGGGACGGTTCTCCAGTTTCATGACATCGACTTCAGGTCTACATTTGCAATCCGTGTTAGATAATCGTAACTTGATTAACTTAAAAGCGTTTTAAGGAAATGTTACTTGGCCTTGCTCCAACAGGGAAATTCCCAGAATCCTTGATCCTTTCCAAAATTCTCGCCATCCTCCATGGTTTCCGGAAGGATCGCCCCCAGCGTCTCGGGGAGCATGAGACCGACGATGGCACCGGCGAAAGCCAGGATACCCAGGATCACTAGTGGAAGAACCGGGCTGATCCTGGCCAGGTCGACGATGTAAGGCGAGATGATGGCGGCGACGTAGCCTGCGATGTGGACGGCAGCGATGCCCTGGGCTCGCACTTCGGTCGGGATCAGTTCAGCGCCGTACTGCAGGCCGATGTTGAAGGTGATGTTGACGCAGAAACGGCCGATGATGGCCAGGATGGCTGAAACGACTGCCTGATCTGTTGGATGGGTTGGAGTTGGATTATCTGATTATGCAAGTATTGTTTGCACTATTTATGTTATCTTAATGGAATGAACATGATTTCTTATTAGGACACCTAAATGTACTATACATCTACCTATCTCATCTATCTAGCTATCTATCTATCCGACTGTCCATAGCCATCGATCTGTTGATCTATACGTATGTATCGCTTCATCTGTCTATCTGTCCATCCATCTGTCTATCTGTCCATCCATCTGTCTATCTATGGCGCCCATCTATGTATCTATCTGTGTATCCATCGTCTATCTAGCTGTCTAGCTATCTATCTATCTATCTATCCGACTGTCTATAGCTATCGATCTGTTGATCTATACCTATGTAGCTCCATCTGTCCATCCACCTATCTATGCGCCCATCTATTTATCTATCTATCAATCTGTCTACCTACCCATCTGTCTTTTCTATCCCTCTACGTATTTGTCTTTATCCATCTTATCTATCTATGCATCTATCCGGTTATCTGTCAAAGAGTTCAGTTTTGCTAACTCCAGGGATAAAGTAAATAAAGTATGGAACTTAGAAATGACGAGGAAAAAGCTGGTTTCTCAAAGCCTTCCGGGTACAATCTGCCGGCTGTTGTGGGCTATTTGTCGCAAGACACACAAACACGGGCAGGCCGCGGGGTTTTCTGGGACACAAGACGACGGTGGAAAAGAGAAAATTTACCCGCGGGAACAGCCATGGTTACCAGACTGAAGACGGCTGCGAAGAAGAGGGACCCGAAAGCCAGGGCCCGGCGTCCCCAGCGGTCGAGGAAGAATACGAGCACCAGATCGGCTGGCAATTCCGTGGCCGAGGCTACGCTGAAGGTGACGAAAACACTCAGCCCTAAATTGGCAGTGTTTCGAGCGTGACCGTCGTAAACAACCGCTACGATAACCCTGAATCGAGGAAAACAGGATAAAGAGGAGAAAAAGACGTTCATTGATGTCAACCGCAGTATCTTCAATTAGAGTCAATTAGAGTTGTTAAAGGCTGCTTAGTAGGAAGCGAACGATCTTGTCATTGAAGTTGAATTTGAAAACACTTAGTGGTAAAAGTTGGTTGATTATTGATCTCTCTAGCTGTTTTTTTCTATCTGTGTATCTATCTATCTGTCCATCCACTTATCCGTCCATCAATCTATCCATCCACCCATCCAGCTATTTGCCTATGTATCTGTCCATGCATCTGTCTATCTATCCAATCGTCTATCTACTTATCCATTTATCCGTCTATCTATCTGAATGTATCCATCCACCAAATGTATAGTGCGCATAATAATCTATCTATCCATCCATCTATATATCTATCCGTCTGTCTATCCACCAATCCATCCGTCTATACACCTATCCATCCTTCCGCTCATCCATCTATTTGCCTATCTATCTATCTGTCGATCTATCCACCCATCTATCCACTATCCACCTATTTATCTATCCGCTCTGCAACTATTTGCCTACCTATCTATCTGTCCATCTATCCACCCATCTATCCACTATCCACCTATTCATCCATCCGCTCATGCATCTATTTGCCTACCTATCTATCTGTCGATCTATCCACCCATTTTCCTACCTTCCCGTCTGTCTTAAATGACGGATGTCAAGTTATTAGTGGCTGTCGAGAACTTACCAAAGAAGAGTAAGAAGAATGGTGTTTCTACGAAGTCGCGGTGTTCTCAAGAGATCCAGGACAGAGCGGGACTTTTCCTGCGACGCGGCTTCGAACGCCTCTTCTGAAGAGATCTGCAATTTGAACGAAACAGAAACTGTCAAGGTGTTTTTTTGCGACATCTCATAAAAAGCTTAGTGTTTTATTGCCCGGACAGTAAAGTGACAGAAATTTATTGCGCGATGACATCAGTTGGCAACCGTATACAAGATCTCTTTTTTCTCATTGGTCGCATGGGGAATTGCACTTTTTGATATAACATGTTGAAACCGACTTGAAATACGTAGATTCAGCTCTTGTTTAACCCTGTTAAGCTCAAACTCAAGTATCTTGAACCAAAGCTTAAGAAGAAGGAGGAGCTACACCTTACATTCAGCCAATCAACGGCACGAGCCACTACCGTACCCATCAAAGTCAAACGAAGCCGATCTTACAATTCCCAGTTTTTTTCCCGCTTGGCACACTGTTGACTATTCTTCACAGTGGGTCGAGCTGGGCTTCCAAGGCCGCTCGACCAGAATACGTCATGTTCATTGTTAACGAGTGCGGAACATTTGGGTAACGGCCAAGCGTGAATCTAAAGGGAAAATACCTTGAGCTGCTCGTAGACATGTTTCTCCACTTTGGCTTTATTAATCCTCTCGAATCTTTGCAGAATTGAAATGGCCTTGTCCGCTTGTCCTCGAGACAGCAGCCATCTGAATATATAAAAAGAAAAAACATTCAGTATTTAATTTATCGACGCCGCAATCACTCAATTAGTCTGCTGTGTGTTCGAGGTACCTGGCGCTTTCAGGTACAATCCAATACGACAATACCACCGCTATCATGGGTATCGAGGTAGCAAGACTTAAAGTCCTCCAGTCGGACACGGCCCAGGCAATCCAGGGTAGCGCTACGGTACCAGCCGTGTAGAACAACGCGATGGATAGATTGCCCACCAGAGTGCGGTACTTTGGTCCGACGTATTCCAAAACTGTTTTTAAACAGTAAAAGTAACAATTATCCATCCGCACCGGAATTCATCCGCACCAGATTGTATGGTAAAGTTATACCTAGAATGTACATCATGGTGAAACAGTTGTCAAAGGCCACTCCCATGAGGAATCGCGAGAAGGCGAACACTGCGAAACCGTCCGAGTAGGCCGTGATGATTCCGGCCAGCGCTCCGGTTAAGTTGCAGCCGATCAGCGCCGGAATCCTTCCGAATCGGTCGGCTACGTAACCTAGAAGGAGTCCGCCCAAGATGCTTCCGCCGAAGAAGAGCGCCTGCGAAAGGGGAGAGTTGCCTGCGTCGTCGCATACCCAGTTGTACTGTAATTGAATTAAGTTTTATGTTAGGTACAGTTTAATTTAGTGCAAGTGTGAGGATAGAAAAGTACATCGGAAACTATAGTGGTGTAACGGGTGCCGGGAAGTCCGTGGGAAAGGTCGTAGTGCCATCCGTTGCGGCATGGAGTTTGCTTCCAGGTGGGATCCGGTTCCAGGATTCCGCGACCGAGGATCTCTGTGTAGTTGACGTCGTACATGGTGCACGTGCTGTACATCGGAGTACCTCCAAGGACGTTGTCTACCAGAGGAATGCTCAGGTTCCGTCTGCGTAAACAAAACATATTTTCGAAATTATTTGATAGATAGAGATAGAAAGATAGATGGATAGATAGATAGAAGATAGGTACAGACAGATAGATGGACAGATATAAACAAGATATTGACAGATGAATGGACAGGTAGAGGGACAGATAGATGGACAGATAGATAGATGGAAAGACAGATCTAGACAGATACATGGTCAGATAGATAGACAGATACATGGACAGATATATAGGCAAATAGATAGAAAGATAGACAGTGATATAGATAGATGGAAGATAGGTGGACAGATAGATAGATAGACAGATATATGCAGAGAGAGGGACAGATAGATAGGCAGATAGATAGATAGACAGATATATGCAGAGAGAGATACGGAGAGATAAAAAGATAGATAGTCAGATAGAAGGACAGACAGATGGACAGACAGACAGGATAATGGAAAGCTGACTATTATTAATTGTGATTAATTAGCACCCATTAAATTGTCACAAACAAGTCATCGTACTACAATTGCTACTTGCTAACTAACTTCAACACCTTACATTATAAATTCAAACACGTATGCAAATCCTTGATTCACGTTGTATGCACCAAGTCACGTGCAAGTATAAACAGCTTTCAAAAACACGAATCTTCAAAGATCACGTACAAGATAAAAGTTGAAACACTAATCAACACAAACAAGCACGTTTTCGCAGAAAGCCACCGCCCTGCTTTAATTCAAACTGCAAATGTCAGTTTCGATGTTCAGAAGCTAAACAATCAATCAACCTCAACGCACAGAGGACTTTCTTACTTCTAGATTTTAACCCCGCACATCAGTCAGTAGTTGAAAGTTCATAATTCAGTTCATATTCATATTCAATTCAAAGACAGTACAAACGATATTCGATAAGGTCGCCCTGCACTTCCTAATTTTCCCATTAGATTCACATCAAATTAATGAACATATAAATTGAATATAAAGTGATGTACATCATCAGGTGAAAAAGGAAATTCAATTTTCTGATGATAAAACAAATCACAGGTGCGGGAAAACTGGGCCGTCAGCGTAAAAACGGTCATTACTGTAGGGATTCCTTTATAAAAAGGAAAATTTATGAATCAGTCACTTTTTTCCGCCGCTCTCTTTTTTATTTTTTTAAATTTTTTAATTTTTTGAAAAGAAGGTTCCATTTGATAGAAGCCGCAGCAGAAGAAAGTTCTCGCGTTTTTAACGCTCGGCTGTTTTGAGTTTTTCAAACTGTCCCAGAAAACGACTGGCTCATTACCGGACTATTGATGGCCCACAAATACGTCACGAGCACCTAAAGGGAAACCGACTGAAATCCAACTTTTGATTCATTTTAGAAACCCTTAATTAGTACAACTTCCTGACTGTCTATATGCCGTCAAAATTAAAGTTAATTAAAACATTACATTAAATTATATATGGTTGCGCAATACATCAGAAAGGGAGGGGGGAGGTGGGCGGATGGAAAAAAGCGAAAGTCGGTTAAGATGGAAGTTCGACAACGGAAAGTGGAAAGAAGCGACGATTTCTCGACGTAAAAACTCGCAAACCGCAACATGAAACCATTGCTACATTCATTAGCAGCAAAACGGATCGGGGGGAGCAAAAAAAAACGGCACGTACTACTTGTTAGCCAGCAGCTAATTCAGTTACTAATCGAATGATTATAGTTGGTAACGTTAGCATTTCAAGTTGTCGATAGTTTAGCAGGGTATCACCGATTGCACTGTTAGCAAATTAGCAGTACTAGCAGGTTAGTGATTCCATTACACGCTATAAGCTACTACTGCGATAGCTAGTTGACTAGTTAGTTAACGAGTTGGTTGAACTAGTCTTATTAGTAGCTGGTTCTTGAGTAGCAGTACTACTAAACTAGATTGCACTGTTAGCAATAGCGGGCTAGTGATTCTATTACATGCTATAAGCTACTCTGCGATAGCTAGTTGACTAGTTAGTTAACGAGTTGGTTGAACTAGTCTTATTAGTAGCTGGCTCTTGAGTAGCAGTGCTACTAAACTAGATTGCACTGTTAGCAAATTAGCAGTACTAGCTGGCTAGTGATTCCGTTACATGCTATACGCTATTCTGCACTACTAAGAGATACTAGTTTTAATAGCATACAATAAAAATAGTAAAAACTGATAGTTCACACTAGCACTAACGCTTAGTATCATTAATATTATAATCTAGTATTTTTACACTAACTACTAAAGTTAGCAAATTAGCATAAACTGAAACTATTAAAAAACTAGTTTTAAGAAATAGACTGTTAACTATGGTTACTAGCGCTAGTAAACTGGGCAAACTGAACTAGCAGTCCGCACCATTATTACTAGTTTACTCTCACTGGCGTACAATACTTTCAATTTAACTACTAGTTAGCCACTACTAACTGTTCGACCAGTAAACTCGACTCGGAAATAGTCAACTAGTAGAATATTTCAAGCTGCGAAATAGTAAGGACTTAAGTCTCGAAGTAGCACTGCATTGCTACCATTGCTAATATTTTATCTGATGCAGCGATCTAGTCAACTACACAAACTACTAGAGACCTGCAAACCGTCACGTCAAAGCTGTCGGTTTAGTCTATCTATCTATCTATCTATCTCTCTGTCTGTCTATCTATCAAATTTCTAGTTTAGCATCGATTATGATCTATATCTATCCATCTATATGTCTGTCTATCTAACTAATTTCTAGTTTAGCATCGATTATAATCAATTTCTATCTATATATCTAGTAAGATGAACTAGCTAACAAATTGGATTTGGATAAGGATTTAAACTAGAACTAGACTCTTCATTCAACGGACAGTCTATTCAAACATACAAACTACTAGCAAACTAGTATTTTCTAGTTAGCATAGCGTTTAGTCTGTGGTGTGAGTAAGCCTATAGAAAGCACATCACCAACAGAATAGTTTCACGTTAAGTTTAATTCAACTTACATTTGTTCAGAAGTCAATCCCGACTGCTGGAGTTCCTCCACCTTGCAATGGTGATCCGGCGTGAGGGTGATGAACACCTGACTGAAGTAGGAGAAGGACAGGAAGAAGCAGAACGGAGCCGTCAGAAAGAAGAGGATAATCTGGTAGGTTCCAAATTCTCCAATGTAAGGTAGGACGTCATCGAAATCGACAATCTTGGTCTTCTGCAGCGCAGGTTCCAGTTGATTGGCTCTGTCCTTCTTCGGCTCCATGACGGCTGGAGAACTGAGCGTCTGCTGGAGTGGAACGTTGTTCCGATGCTGGAACATGACGCCAAGGTCGCTGGAATCCTTCTGCTTGTCCAGGATCTCCTCATCGTGGATCCATGCGGGATTGTCTATACCGTGCGTGTGTGCCATTTTGACTCGTTTAATTTTCACACAACAGCTGTTCTATGGAACCAAGATCCCGCCGATATAAACGGGAGATTGACAGAGATAGAGGATCAGCAGTACTGTCTGCAGCGACTGCTCAACACCGACTGATCTGTTTCACTCTCGGCTGGTTGCAACTAAACCAGAGACAACGCCTCGAGAAACAGCCTTGAGCTTTTCAAAGTCTTTCCGCTGTAGTACCAATAGCACCTTCCTTTTCTACTTTATTATTCACTGAGATTCTAATTTTCAGTTAAATTTTAATTTTCACCGAACTGGAATTTTCACTACGATTTTGTTTTTCACTAAGATCCTATTTTTCACTAAAGTTTAAATTTTCACTGGGAAATAAGTTTTCACTAGGATTTATTTTTCAACGAGATCGTAGTTTTCACTCGGATTTTAATTTTTCACTGACTTGATTTTTCACCGAGCCTTAAATTTTTCACTAGGACTCAATCTTTCAATACGATTTGATTTTCAATAAGATATAACTTTTCAATAAGATGACGCGACTTTTGAGCAAGTTAGTACTGAAGGGCCTGCAAAAAGCTCTGGCTCATTTTATTGTTTTTTTTTTCGGCCGCAGACGCATTTCCTGCTGGTTTTATAGAAACGGTTTTGCAAAGTGAACGCGCCCCCACTCGGGTAATTACCACAGACGTCACTAAAGGAATTCCGGTTGATTTTTAGGATTTTAGTTTTTCTTCAGGAGGGGGGATTTTTAAAGGAACAGAGAGTCTCCAGGAAGATTCATCCTCATTCTACTTAAGTTAATAAGACTAAACTTAAACATGTGCATTGAGTAAAAAAACGGGACAGAATTCAATGGAATCTATTGCACTATAACTTTAAAGTTATGTTAATTTAAGTTTGATGTATTAGTTCAAGTTAACTTAAGATCGGAACATGTTTCAGCAAAAATGCAGAATATACAGCCATATTGTAAATGATGACATTAGCACGAATCTACTAAGACGCTATAATGGTAAGCTTAATAAAATAGAGTTATAAAAATACCCACATAGGCAAGGAGTTTCGAGATTCGCACGATTTAGGATGATTTGCGAAACGACAAGGAGCGTGAAAATGCGCAATGACATAAATATGTGCCGAAAAGGTCCGAGGTGTGCAAACCAGTGCGGAACGTTTTAGCTGTTCGAGCTTATAAATGATTTCGTTTGGATTTTGAAACATTTATAATTGATCGTTATACCGCCATTGTTTTTTTTTTATTATCTAATATTTATATTGTTAAGACACGTCATGATCAAGTATAAAGATTTAAGGAGAATAAGAGAATTATCATGGTGAAAAATTACCCGTGTGAAAACTCAAGATACTGAAAAACATGGAACTACGTGCAAAAAACGCTACTACCGAGAATACAGCAGCTTCCAAGTACAATCTATCTGAATCGTCCGTTTCGCATTTCAGCTGGAGATGGTGAAAAAGTACCATGTGAAAAAATGAGGTCCTGTAAAACATGGACAGCGTGAAGAAGGTATGCGAAAACAACACCTTCCAAACATTTCATTTCACATCTTGGCTGAAAGTGGTGAAAAAATTAACCTGCTGAAACATTTTAGTACTGAAAAACATGGACGGCGTGAAATAGGTAATATCGTGAAAACAATCCATTTCAATCATCCATTTCACACTTTACCCAAGAGTAGTGAAATATTAACCATGTGAAAACTCGAGATACTGAAAAAATGGACAGTGTGAAAAATCACTACTGTGGAAACATTTTTCCCATTTTACAACAGAATCCATTTGAATCATCCATTTCACACTTTACCCAAGAGTAGTGAAATATTAACCATGTGAAAACTCGATATACTGTAAAATTGGACAGTGAAAAAATTACTATTGTGAAAACATTTTTCAATTTTACAAAACAGAATCCATTTGAATCATCCATTTCACACTTTACCCAAGAGTGGTGAAGTATTAACCATGTGAAAAAACTCGAGATACTGAAAAACATATAGACAGCGTGAAAAAGGCACTTATGCGAAAACCCAAGTCATGAAAATCAACTCGTGTTATATTTGCAAATAAATACGTGAATAATTAATCACGTGAAAACATAAGATATTGAAAAAATGAACTATGTGAAAAAAAAACGCCAGAACTTTGCACACATTAAGATACAATCTTTAAAAAAAAACATTCATCCCAAATGATCATCTAGTCTAAACTAGTTAACTATAAACTGTGCCTAGAAAGGCCTCGACCGACACTGAATAAACCAATCCGAAAATAATAAATTGTATTGATTTACAACATAGACATTCGATTACATAACACCTATGGTGAATTTTTTTGTGTGTGAAAATTTTTGCAGGTGAAAGTAAAAACTGGAGGGGTTACAAATGTTTGCCTTGCGTCTGGAATGCTTCAGCGGGTCTTAACTGGAGCAAGGTTAGATTACCTGGTGCTTGTTCTTGTTTGGTCTCCGTGTCTAAAAATCCACCTGACCCTCGGGCCAAATACGCACTCCCCTCTTAATCTGGAACAAGAAAATCAAGCGGCTTTTTTTCAAATTCAACAATAAAATCAAAAAAGAAGCCCATATAGTGAAGTGCAACCCCGCCCCTGTCTATATAGAACACCGGACGAGAATCAAGATTCTTCCCTCTTTCGGTACGTTTTCTAGAGTTTATAGCTGTGCCATTGAATCTGAATATGGGTCATCAAGAAAAATTTTATTTATTTTTATTCATATTTTACTTTGTCGACATTATCTATTCCACTTATATGGGAATTTTAAAGAATGCGGTGAAAATTCCGACTTGGTTCATTTCCTCCCAAAGGGATATCCTCTTACGCACTAAAACGACAAACTATACTTCACTTGAATTGCGTCATTACGTCAGTGCGGTTTCGTGCTATTCGACCGAATTGAGGGGAAGTTAATTTGATAACTGAAAACGGCATTCCTATCTTCACTGAAAAAGTTTTGGAGAAGGAATTCCAGTTTGCTCCAGTTTCATGCGCGCGCCATAAAAGAAAAACCTCTGCACAGGGCAAATGTGTATTTCACCTTTCAACTCGAATTACTGAAATTGCGTTGCAATTCCGCGCGCGAGATTCCTAATCGAGTTTTATTGCAGTTTGCGGTGCAGTGTTAAGTGGAGGCGATAATACAACGATTAGATTTCATTTTTAACACAAATCAATTAATCTAACTATCTGTCTATCTATGTTTCGAGCTATCTCGTGTACATACAAGGTCTGTCTGTCTATCTACCCCCCTAGCTACTTCTTATTTATCTAACCGTCCATTTGCTACCTATCTATCCATCTTTCCATCCACATCCCTTTCTACCCGTGTATCTATCTACCTATGACTAACTACTTACCTATCAAGCTATCTATCTTGACAGATAGACAAATAGATAGATAGATAGATATACGGAAAGATGGAAAGATAGACGGGTGGATACTACCTTCTATTAATCTGTCCATCCATATTACTCGCTATCTATCTAACTATACAGCCATCTTTCTATCCATGCATCGATCTACCTGCCTAACTAACTACATTATCTATCTGTTTATCTTTCTATCCACCCGTCTATCTCTCCATCGTTCCATATGTATCTATCTGTCTATTTGTCTATCAGCTTAGCCATCTCTCTATCTATCTCCCCAGCTACCTTCTTACTAGTCTGTCCATCCATCTATCCGTCTTTCTATCCATGTATCTGTCTACCTGCCTACCGAACTACTTACCTATCCAGCTGTCTATCTATCTACCTATTTACCTGTCCATTTTTCTACCCATCCGTCTACACTTCCATCTATCCACCTACCTATAAGTTTATCCATCTTTCTATCTATATGTTTACCTATCTATCAACCAGTCTTTCCATCCATCCATGTATCTATCTAACTGTCCGTCTACCTATCCTTATTTGTCCATCTATTTAGCTATCTTTCTATCTATTCTTCCGTCCGTTTCATCCGTCTAAATCATCAATCTATTCATCTGTCTAATCATCAATCTTCCTATCTATCTATCTATCTATCCCAGGGCTTGAAGTTTGCGGAACTCTCATCCAATCAATACGGAAGCTACATAATCTAGCTGTACCAATTAACATGTAGTTAACACGCAATTATCATTAATCCAATTTGCTTTAAACGGAATTCTCCATAAGCTTCCCAAGGGATTGAAATCAACAGGATTTTGCGTGGACGGCAACGGACAATGACATCACAAAACTGCGGTGGAAAAAATCCCTTTGCGGAAGTAATCTTAATCAATTTCCTTCTGTATAATTTGAATTTCTTAAAAAAATAAAATAAGCCAAAAAAAAACAGTGAAGAAAAAAAAATAAATAAATAAAAGAGGCCCGCCCTGGAACAGCCCTTCACTTTCCACACAGAGACTTTGGCCTTGATTTGTCTCCAGTTCACGAATTCGACATTGAATGCCAAAACCCCCCTGCTGTGCGTGTTGCATTTCATTGCTCTACTTCTTGCACCAATTCATTAATTACTCAATTCCTATAATCAACTCTTATTCATTACACGTGCAATCTAGAGCATTCCTTTCTTGTAAAAAAATTCTGATTTCCGGAAAATTATTGAAATTCTCCCGAAGTTTAGGATTTTATTTTGGCCAAACTAACAACCCGATCAAAGCGAAACTTGGTGAGTGCATCAAGTACAACTAGGTCTGTACTCAGTATTTTTTGGGTTAATATATCTTTGAAAGTATAGGAGCAATATGCAATCAAACATTGTGATGTGTATTGCCGACGATGAAGTTTCTGACGGAACCAACACTGATTGGCTCTTTTTTTTAAAAACACGGAAAATTGCGATTGGCTGTTTCTTTTTAAAAGGGTGCACGACACGGGGGTGAAAAAAAACGATGAAATATTGCGGATTATAATGTTTAGTTTTACTCTCAGAGTTGTTAAGACGGTTCACGAATCTGTACGCGTCAGCAAGTTTGTCCTTGGTCTCCCAATCACGATCAGACAATTTATAGTTAAAACCTGTGAGAATATTCAAGAATAATGTTGTAACAAAGGACAGTCTAATCGGCTTTTTATTAAGAAAATTTTTATTCATTTAACTCTTTATTAATTTTCGTTCAGGTAATTAAATCGATGTTGGTATCTGTATTTGCATTACGTAGTTTAGTAGACTTTTTAGTGAACTTCGAAGTTAACTGCCTAGTTCACTCCGTTTAGTTGACTACGAAGTCTACTTTCTAGTTAGATATACGTTAACCTCGTTCATTGCCACAAGTTATCACATCTCACTGAACATTTTCATCAGCTTTATCGACTTTGTAGTCAACTTCAGAGTCAACTTTTAAGTTTACTGAGACGTTAACTTCTTGCATTGACAACGACCTTGCTATTTTCAGATGGGAACAAGTGGTTGTGCCATTAAGTCGACTAGGAAGTCGACTTCGCAACCAACTAATAGATTCGGCATGATTAACATTGTTTAGGCAAGGTTCCTGTCAACTTCTCAGAGTCAACTTCGCAGTCAATGTCTTGTACATAAATAGTCGATTTCAAAGTTAACATCCTGGTTGAAAGCTTTGTTAACTTCAAAGTCGACTTCTTGGTCAACTTACTAGTCAACCTTACAAGTGTAAACTTCGTCGTCTTCAAAGCAGTCGACATCTACGACAACCAAACTACACGTAGTCTATTTCAAAGTCGACATTCTAGTTGAAGTATTCATGAACTTCGAAACATCGACTTCCCTTGTCAACTTTCAAGCGCGCTCCTTAGTCAACTTCATATATTTTAAAACCAGCACCTTAATCAAACTCCAACTTACATAGCGACTTCAAACTCAACTTCATAGCCAACTCGACACAGCAGACTTCCTATAGTCGTATTTTCAAGGCAGTCGACATCTTTGACGTCTAATACACAGAGTCGACTTCCAAGTCACCATCGTAGGTAAAGGAATTTGTCGTTAATTTCGAACAGTCGACTTTTTCATCAAGTTGTTTATCAACTTGCACACTCAACTTCCTAGTCAACTTTGCATAGTACATTTCGTAATCGTTTTCAAACCCAGCACCTGCTTAATCAAATTCTTCGTCAACTTGTATGGCAACTTCAAAGTCAACTTCCTAGTCAACTCGACATAGTAGATATCCTAATCGTTTTTATAAGTAGCAGCTTAATCAAACTCTTCGTCAACTTACATAGCAGCTTCAAAGTCAACTCGACATTGTAGACTTCCTAATTATTTCCAAACCCAACACCTGCTTAACCAAACTCTTCGTCTACTTGTATGGCAACTTCAAAGTCAACTTTCAAAGTCAACTTCCAAGTCAACTCGGCATAGTAGACTTCCTAATCATTTCCAAACCCAGCGCCTGCTTCCTCAACTTGCACAGCAACTTCAAAGTCAACTTCCTAGTCAACTCGACATAGTAGACTTCTAAGTAACCTACCTTCAAAACCATCAATCATCAAACTGTATCTTCAAATCATCACTATGTTGTATTATCATCACAATAATCGTTCATATCTTCAAAACAGATTACACAGTCGACTTCAAAGTCGACTTCTTCATAACCATCTTAACAGACTTCATATAACCTAAAATCTCGGAAAGTCAACTTCTCAACCAAACCGACACGACAAAAACTACAAAACTATCCCAATTAACCGTCATAAAATATTGCGCAAGAGAGAGATTGCAACAAGACCGCAGGAACGGGGGCAAAATTACCAAAAACTGCTTTCAGCAATGGCTATGTTGCAACAACAACAACAGCAACAGCAACAGGCCATTTTTCGCCTATACCAAATAGCCGTTAGCCAAAAGGCGACTTTGACGAATGATGAAAAAGGCTGCCCGAATTTCTATCATTTGGACAAAAACACCAAAGAGCCGGATTTCGTCATCGACGGAGGGGTTCCCAAGTCTACGGGATTCTTGAGATTTGCAGGGATTTCTGAAGGATTCTTTAAAGAAAAATAACCAGAGATTCTGACGAGATTCTGGGCGAAATGTTGGAGGATTCTGAGACCTGCGAACCCCCCTCGGCATAATCAGTGGAGCCTAGGCGATTTCAAGGTGAACATTTCTGAAGGCGTCACGGTGTTGCCATGACTGGGCGACTCCGGATACAAGTCGGACCAGTTCCGACTACACTCAAGGGGAAACACTTTCTTTTTCTCGTTTGTTGGTGTTTTTACGACACTCCAATTAATGGCAATTTCGTCATATCGTGTTATGACAAAATTAATGTATACACTTTATAATTTACTATATCAGCTAGTGATTAAGTATTAACGAATTAGTAATCAGTTTATCGATTATCATTATGTACTGAAATCTAATTAGAGCGGATACGAATTAACTATTCTGCACTTTTCACTGATTGGGTCTCGGTTGTGGTTGAAGGTTAAAACCCTGTCGCCATTGGTCTCTGATAAAAATTAACTTTAAGTCTGACCTTTATGGCGCTTTTGTTTACGCACATTAAAATCGTGATATGTAAACTTTTAATACAGTTTACTTACCAATTCATTTCACTCGTTAAAAAAAACGGAAGGACAATCGCATGTTTGAATATTTACACGGTCAACTCTCGTCCCCCGCTCAGTACGAAATCAATTAACTTAATGTCTATTCCACTTTTTATTTGATTTGCATCACATATCATTTGCATAATATCTTCGTGAATACTAATCAATTATCCAGTCCTCAATGTCATTAAGTTTAATTCATATAAACATTTATATTAGCCACTGAACGACTTCGACACACTCGGTTTGGTCATAAGCTTTTAACCTGAGTGGAACCATCTATGGTTTGATGCTTCCAGGTGAATCCAAGGTGCTTGCTACGTGCTTGTTATCCAATCATTATCAGCACAGCGCTTTAGATTAGAAAACTCATCAAAACGACGACTTTCTCTTTGTTATCAACTGTTTCCAAACGGGGGTAGATAACTGTACTCCAATAGTTAAACTAATGAACTTAACTCAGTTATAACTATAGGTTATATCTTATTACTTTGTTATCGCTACCATGTAAAGTGACGGTACGTAACATTGAGGAAATTATCACTAAATGAAATAGTTTATAAGCTAAGTGATATTGCATTCTTAGATTCTATTAATTTAGATAACATTCTCATTTCCAGACAGATTAGTGCGGACATTGGACTTGGCTTAACTGAAAAGTCCCCGGTTGCAGTAATATTCCAACGAACACGGAGAGGGGGGATTCCACAGATAAATTAACCGAATGTGTTTTTCCGCGTTGCACCATCACAGTGCGTTGTACAGTTACGGCAGCGTTTACCGTGCTTTAGGCTGTTGACCGGGATGCATATTGTCAGATTCCAACCGGCTCCAAAACCCAACTGGCATATGCACCACAGATAGGTACATTAGAGTAAGATAGATGGATAGATAGATATAGGTAGACAGACAGATAGACGGATGGATAGATAGACGGACGGATGGACAGATAGACGGACGGATGGACAGACAGTCAGACGGATGGATAGATAGGTATATAGATAGACAGTTAGATAGAACAGGTAGATAGATAGATACATAGATAGGAATATAGACGGATAGATAGACAGATATACAGATGGACAGATAGACGGATAGATAGACGGATGGATAGATAGGTATATAGATAAACAGTTAGATAGATAGACAGATAGATACAGATAGACAAATAGACAGGATAGACGGATGGATGGATAGATAGATAGATAGAACGACAGATGGACAGATAGACGGATAGATAAATAGGTATATAGATAGACAGTTAGATAGAACAGGTAGATAGATAGATAGATAGGAATATATGGATAGATAGACAGATAGACAGATAGATGGATAGACAGGATAGACGGATGGATGGATAGATGGATGGATAGATAGATAGAAAGATAGATAGAAAGATAGATAGACAGATAGATAGACAGATAGACAGATGGATAGACAGATAGACAGATGGATAGACAGACGGATGGATAGACGGGTAAGTAAATAGATAGATAGATAGATATACAGGGGTTATGTGGCCGATTGGGATCTCATAATGTGCAACCGGGTTTTAGTCGAATAACTCGCGGTAATGCTACATACAGATCATTCACTGGGAGTTCAAACAGCTTTATCTGTTTCACTACTAACCGTTGACTCGGTTTGCTTTCGGTGTGCGCCCTGAACAACCCCTTACTATGTTGACATTTGGCGGAACACAGTTACCGAGGGGAACGCAACCCCCGTGGCCGAGGTGGCGTGCTTGGCTCGTATCCCAGGCCAAAGCCGCCTTAGGGCAAGGGTTCTCCCGCCAAAGCACTGGCCCGTCCTCCTTATATATGGTCGAAGGGCCCGTCAGATTCACTCAGCGTATAACAGAGCCGTCCCGAAGGGAGTTTTCGAGGCGAGGGCGGGTCACTACGTTGTCGCCGCGTAGGTCTCTGGGCAAGTCTGTGCTCCCCTCTACCCACCGTACTCGAGAAGCTATCCTGGCAGAGAGCAAAGCATGGCACCCTCATGCCGCTGATGCACGAGCCCAGTGAATGCGGAACCGGGGGCTAGCTCTCATTCTCTACGGAAGCGGCGACCGACCAGAGTTCACCATAACGATTGCGAGGTGGTCACTGCAGCCGTTTCTGAGTGCCTAATGCCGACCATTGGCTGTTCAAATGAGCAGATGTGATCGCTACCTGCGGCGGCTGAGACCACGGGGATAGCGACTCGCGCTAGCGAAATTCCGGCGATGATCGCGGTTGCTGCAGCAGAGGCTGCAAAGTTACCAAGCCTTGTCGCTGCCGCCGTTGCCCAAGCGCTAGTCGCCGTTTACGGCTGCGACGGAAGCGTTTCCTGCAGCTGCCCATGCAAGCTGCTAACTAGGCTGACTTTTGTTTTCTAGTAGAGCTGCATACTGGTGCAACTTTAGAACTTAAGTTATGAAGTTACCGAAGAAACAGTGAGAGTGGCCAGGGTAACCCTCAGGGTTGCCCTCATCGCCAGAGGGGCCAGAAAACGGAAGTATTTTACGACTTCGATCACAAAGGATTCACAAACTGCAGGGGTATGGAGAGTCACTCCCACCGTCAAACTCACTTGACCAGCCCCTGCGGTGAAAAGTATGCCTCTGGGCTTCCTTCGTTCGGGAGTCTCGGGTACGAGCGAGAAAAATTGAAAAGTAGGATGAAAGGAAGGAATGAAGACGGAATGACGAAAGGATAACAGGGGTTACCAGGCGGATGGTATAAGGAAACACGACGACTAGATTTCTGCTGAGAAGCAACAGAGCAGGCATGCAAGACACTTGAATCACCTACAACGGGCACTAACAACAGAAGGAGCGCTAGCTACGGCAGGCCGAATACCTGCCGCCGGTCGCTGCGTGTAAAACGAGCGATTGCTGCAGCTGGGAAAATGGCCCGGGATCATGCCCATGCCGCGTGCTGTCAAGTACGTACCTCGATTAGCGCTCCCAATTTCCAGGCCGCTGTTTAGCGCATTCTAACTTGTGCTGAAGTCAACAAGGCGGCGATCTTGGCGGGTTCCAAAGCCGAGCAGAAATAAGATCCATGCAGCACACACCCAACATGAAGAAACGCGAAAAACCATTGATCAAAACTGCTGGTCAGCGATCGACCGCAGATCACCGACCAGTTGACCTCGTGGCGCAAGGGTCGGACGACGGAATGAGGTCACGCCACGATCACCAGGTTGGCAGGGCTCCTCGAAGCCCCGCCTCTTCCGGTGATAGTATCAATCAGTGATGTAGCGCTAATATCCCTTTAATCATATCGTTTTCGTCAAATAGAGTCAACCTGGGATGAAGCTCAGATAATATCACCTAATACAAAGTTTAACGCAAGTAAGATATTATTATTAAGTTTAACTCGTTATCCACTAATTGGACTGTAGCTCACACATATTACAATGTAATGTCGTATGCTTTACTGATACGATAAATTACATTTACTAATTCGCCGCTGGTTTAAGTTGCCACTACAAAGCAAGTGAAGTATTTCAATTGCTACTGAGATTACTAACTCGGGTAATTCTACTTATGAAATCATTTAACTTCATCAGTTTTTAAAATAATAAAACGGTCAGAAACAGGACAAACAACGAAGTCATGACAACAATTTGACAGAATCTGAGAATCTCGTTTTATTTAGCCTTGATCAAACAACTCTGCACAATAAAGTGCACGTGAACGCACCTTTTAAGGACTTTGAGGAAAATACCTTTTACGGAATATTTCCTACTTTTAATGATTTTTTTAAAAAATAACTATAAGTTCAGGTTCTGGTTATCTTTAGATTCGACTATTTCCCAATTTCCGGGATTTTATTACATAAATGGATATACCATATTGTTGCTAACTGTTTTACTTTTCATCTTTATTATCGCGACGTGATTACAAATGAAATTGATTCGTGAATTTTTTTTATAGAAAGAGGTTTTATCTGCGAGTAAAGTTTAAAGTTGGGTTTCATGGCAGCTAGACTTTTACTGGTTCGTCTTCAGTTGGTCCTGGACTACTGCTCTGACCAATGGGAGAAGTAGGACGGGCGAATTTTGGGTCGAGACATTGAAAATAGTCGTATTTTCTATCGATCCAACCGGCATTAAAGCACTTGGCAGTAAACGACGAGACGACGACCAGCGTCGAGATCGAGATGAGCATGGCTAGCGTCCGGAACGGGAATAGTTGTTCCCCGTTGGAGTAGAGCGGGTAGTGAATGGTCGCCGGTAATCCAATCAGCGATTCACCACCTGTTGAAAAACAGTTCATGCACTTATTTAATGATCGATCGATCTATCTAGCCATCCACCCATTCATCCATCTCTCTATCTGTCTACCTAACCAACTGTCTATCTATCAGTTTGTCTGTCTGTCTATCTATCAATCATCCATCCATCCATCCACCCATTCATCCAGCTATTCATCTGTCTCCTCCCCTACATATCTATCTAACTCTTCATGTACCTCTCTATATGTCTGGCTATCTTTCTACTTAACTATCCATCGATCTATCCACCATCCATCCATCTATGCATCATTCTATCTGTCTCTCTCTCTCTCTATCTACCTATCCATCTATGTATCTATCTATCTATCTGTCCGTCATCCATCGATCTATCTATAATCCATCCATCCATCCATCCACCTGTCTCTCTATCAATCTATGTATCTATCTCTGTATGCTATCAATCTATATCCATCCATTTAGTCGTCCATCCATTCATCCATCTACTCATCTGTCTTTCCTACTGCGTAAACTACCTATCTATCTATGTGACTGTCTTTCTATCTGTCTATCTATCTACTTAAGAATCCATCGATCTATCTATCATCCATTCACCCATCCATACATCCATCCATCCATCCGTCTCTCTATCTTTCTCTCTGTCTAAAAATCTATCTATCCATCGATCTATCTGTCCTCCATCCGTCTATCTCCCTATCTACCTTTTTACTTATCCATCTACCTATCTATCTATATTTCTTATTTACATATTTACCCATGTATGAATCCATCCATCTATAAAGCTGTATACCTACCTCAGTCTCTATCTGTATACTGTTTCTATCAATTCTAGTCGAATCCTCAACCTTAACATAACCTACCTGTGCCACAATAGTCCACGGATCCTAAGAGATAATTAATAGAAATAAGAAGGGAATTACCGAGTATTCGAAGGGTCAATCCCACTACAAAAGCCGCTAAGGATCCGTAAGTATTGCAGTGATGTGGCCAGTGAATAACCATGACGAGTTGCGGGAACAAGAGAACGTACACCAAATCCGAACACAAGAGCCTTGATGAAACACAAGAAAAATGCAAAATATTCTTAAAATTATGAATGCTGTTTGATTGTACTAATGCAAACACCTACCATAATATTAACCCATTCAAATTTAATTTTTATGAGCTATTCGTATACACCATGTAATTTTATTTCATCAAGTTGAATTAAGTCAAATTAAAGTTAATGCTTACGATAATCCGTAAACGGAATTGACTGAAACCGCCATGGCCGTGGCGAGTGACGCATTCGCCAGGACAGCGACCCACATGACTCGCATTAAGTGGGATTCTGATGCCTGTACATTACAGATATTTATATTAACATCAACAAACTATTCAATTGATTCGATTATAAATTTAAATACCCGTGGGGCTAGTATGGCTTTGTAGATGTTTCGGGTAAACATGGTGCTGGCTGAGAGGATACACGAGTCGGCTGATGACATAACAGCTGCGCTGACCGCTCCAAGACCGAAAAACGATACCCACTGTACACAACAAGAGAATTTTCAGTTATTCATTAAAATTAATAGCTAAAATTATAATTTGAATTATGATTTAAGTAAAGTTTATTACGGTACAAATAAATCAAGTTAGCTTAAATCTAGTTTGGCTAGTTGGTTAATTTCATTGACACACTAGTTGAATCTAATTAAGTTGGCTAGTTATTTTAAGTTAAAGTTAAGCTAGTTAGTTTGATGGACAATTTAGTTACTTAGTTTAGACATAGTTAGCAAAGTGCATATACTCGCCAAAAACGTCTCAGTTTTTAGTGATATGATCAAAGTACCAATTATTTATCGAAAAGAACAGGGTCATTATCACACGGGGAACTTTTAAATTTAACTAATTAAATTAATAAAATGCTATTAGCTTAATCTCCGTGTAAATGATCAGATTGATGGGATGGATGGAAGGACGGATGAATGGACGGATGGATAGATGGATAGATGAATGGATGGATAGATATATAGATGAATGGATAGATATATAGATGAATGGATGGATGGATGGATGGATGGATGGGTGGATGGATGGATAGATAGATGGATCGATGGATGGACGAATGGATAGATAGATAGATGAATGGATGGATAGATACATAGATAGATGGATGGATGGATGGGTTGATCGATGGATGGATGGAGGGATTAATCGATGGGGATGGACGGATGGATAGATAGACAGATGAATGGATGGATGGATATAGATAGATAGATACATAGATTGATGGATGGATGGATGGATGGAAGGATGGATGGATGGATAGATGGATGGATCGATGGATCAATGGACGGATGGATGGTTGGGTGGATGGATGGACGGATGGATGGATAGATGGATGGATGGATAGATAGATAGACAGACAGATAGATAGATAGATAGATTTGCAAAGGGTACAATGCTGTAAAGATCATAGTTAAGTGACACTGTTATGGGTAAACAGGTGCTTAATCGAAAGGTATACCTCTGGAGTCAAATACTGCAAAACCAGCGGTAGAATCTGCTTCCTCTGCTCCGCTGTGGTTATGTTCAGCGCGTACTCGGTACCGTGTTCCCAATCTGTCATTCCATAACGATTATTAATCCAAACATAATCCAAACTTCAAAAATTATTATTAAAATTAACTAAACTAATAATAATACAATAAATAAATAAATAACATTTAGCAATTAAAAAAACACTGAAATTTTATTTTTTATTAAACTCCATCCAGTATTAACCCCTTTAGCCTTGAAACCTATAACTTAAATACTAGTGTTTATATCGATTATAATAAATTTCAACACCCAACAATGATCACTTCAACCTAATACTTAAAAATAGATAATACTAATTGTAGTTGAGTGTTAACGCTGAGAGGATGAAACGGAGTTTTACCAACACTCTTGGCTATGGCTCCAATCAGCACCGAAGGAATGGCCATCAGAGTACAGCCAATAGCCGCGGTAAAGGACAGAGTCTGTGCTGTCTGCGCTGATTTCACCGAAAGTACTCGCTGGAAATAGGCCTGCAGAGATTCAATCCAAACTATCAAACCATACTGAACTATCAATTACCTTAAATATTCCAAATCGAATTGTAATTATTGCCTGTTGGATAGTACTTCAACTATTCTGAACTATATCTTTTAGAGAGTCAACTACGTTACTGCGATGTTCCATATGGTAATAAGTTATTGTTACAATGTTAAAAATTTGTTTAAAAATTTCATAGAAATGAGTTGGGTTACCTGGTATGGGATCCCGCCTAGGATCAACAGTAAGTAATAGTCAATGAAGATCCCGCTGTGCTCGACATTGACGGATCCGACCCAATCTGACGCTGAAAGCTTCTCGATGTTAGCTGCCGGATGTCTCCAAGCGAACGGGATGCAAATTACCTTCCGATTAACATCAAATTTCGGTTAACGTCAGATTTTGAATTCTAATTTAATATGTCCATACAGCAATTAAGAATAAAATTCAATTTGGTTGGTAGTTGTCAGTTAACTAATTAATGAATTTATAACACACACGGTCTTGTTTTGAAACGAGGATCTTTTAATGATTGTTAATAATTAAGTGAAACATAGTACTACCCTCACCGAGGAATAGTTTGTCTCCATTGCTTTCTTTTCTGCACCACAGTACAGTACTTACGTAGCTATAATTTAATTCAGTTTTTGTGTTCGTGATTTTAAACTCTCGCAGTAGTTAGTTTTAGGCAATCTGGCTTTGTCTGCCGTACTTTAGATCCCATTTCAATAATGTTCAGTGAATGAATTGTCCTTTTTTATTTGCTATGTGTGTTTGTGAGTAGCAATCGAATGAAGATGACTCTAAAATTATTTATTAGCTGGAAAA
>JAIQCU010000531.1:15000-44994 GCA_022114935.1 Leptestheria dahalacensis | reverse complement strand
TAGATAGATAGATAGATAGATGATAGATAGATAGATAGATAGACAGGTAGATAGATAGGTATATGGATAGATAGATAGATAGATAGATATATAGATATATAGATAGATAGATAGATAGATAGATAGATGGACGGAACATGCATAAGATAGATGGATAGGTAGATAGATAGATGGGACACGCATAGACAGATAGTTAGGTAGACCGCTACACAGACAGATGCATAGGCAGACAAGTAGACGGACAGATAGATTAGATAGATAGATACATACATAAATTCATCAAACTTACCACAAGGAAGAGTCGATCGTGGCACTCTCGAAGTCGTCTCGAAACAAATAACCTTCACCATATATTCCAGCCAGGGCGACTTCCTTAATCTCCTCTGGTGATTCTAATTCCAAATATTTTCCCCAAAAAAATCGATTATTAACAATATTTAAACACATAACTTAAATTTGAATTAAGCCTTCATATACCGGATTCTGAACAGATCCTGTGAATCTTCATATCCTTGAAGATGATTTCGTTCTTCAGCGTTGCCGTCGCGCTACAAATCCAAAATTTATATGTCACTTGATTGGCTAGTTGAGTCAAGTTGACGGTCTAGACATAAACTTAAAATACTCGTTTAGAATTCATCTGATTACATAAAGTCCAAGCATCCCATTTCAGCAGTCGGCGCCATCCAGAAGAAGGACAGCTTCTTCTTGGGTCTTCTATCGGCCGTCGAGTAGAGCACAGTGCAAAGTTGGCCATTTGAAGTCGGCGCCTTTTTTTCCAACCCAACAAAAAATCGATATTTGAACCAATGAAAACACGATTTCCATTTTAATCAAATGTTGATATTGATATTTTAACATTGATGTTGGCGATAGTGATATTCTGATTTGGAACTGATATTGTTATATTCCAAATCGTTTGATATTGATACTGATACTCATATTGATAAGAATAATATGAACAGACCTGAATCTGAGGAGGTAGTCCAAATCCCGGCACCAGATTCTTTGATCCCGAGTAGATCCCGGTAACGAGGAACGCGTCGAAATCCACCGAGACGGTAACGCTGACTGCAATCCAAAATTTTTAATTCATCATTAATTTTCCTCTTTTCATTATATTATATCGATTATTTTTAATGAGGTGATATTAACTTTAATTCAATTTAACACTAAATAAAATCTGGTCCCCGATATCCAATTTTTGACAACATATTTAAACGAGAAGATAAATGAAACGTTTCATGAGTTAATAACACTAACTTCTAAATGAATTAACCTTTATAGATCTGGCCGGTGACGTAGCGCTTGGGATCGCCGGATAATTGAACATTAACGCTGCTTTCGACCCCGGGCAACTGCGTCCAATCCTGACGGCCATAGTTGCAGAAGAAGAAGAACGACGAAGCCGGATTGGCCCAATTACTCTGTCCGTGGACGATTTGAAATAACGCAATTAGAATTAAGTTAACGGGGATAAACATTATGCCATTTGGTGTATACTACTGCCCGTTCAGCGATTTAGCCCTTCACTGACTGAAACTCCAGGGGAGGCGATACGGACCCGTGGCGATATTTCTTTTATCTCGAGGATGTTTGCAGGGCCAGACCAGCGGATGCAGACTGGTTTCCAATAACAACTGATAATTTTCCGATTTTTTTTTTCATCAATTTTAGAAAAATACGACATAAGGATTTTTTTAAAAAATCGGTCATCAATATACAATTCAACAATGAACAAAGTAACTTAAATTAATTACTGGTTTCAATATTGTTAAATTAATTTGTACTTAATATATTTACATGTATATTGGTGGGGCAATCAAGGGACTCGGACTCGGGAAGTTAAGTTAAGTCAAGTCAAGAAAAAAATGTCAAGTAAAAATACACGGTCAATATTATATTATTATTATTATTATTATTATTATTTACATGTATATTACATTATTATAACACAAATTATGTTTTACACTTTAATGGTTTGTAGTTATTTTATTGTTATAGTAATAGATGTCGATAAATTTACATTTATCAACTTTTTAAGGATTTGCTTAATTAAGTTTTATGCGTACTTTCGTTATAAAGTTTAAGGCTACATATAATGAAGGTTAACTTAAGAGATCGATTACCTATCGTACACCTAATAACCTGGAAATCGCATTGTTATACACACTGACTTAATCAGTTTTAATTCATATGATTTAATTCATGATTTTATTAATGAATTTTATTATTTCACATAAATTCAATATCGATTATCTTTATTTCTGCCAGCGATTTTTAATTGAGTCAATAGCCTCCTGTTGAATTAAATTCCTAGGTTCATTAGTTCTTAAAATGGTAAGTCTTGGCACACTTAACCCATTAATTTAACCAGTAATATCTAAATTAGGATAATTAATTTATTATACTGATTAAAAGATATAATACTTGAGATTACTTACTGAAAATTCACCAACCAATAATACTCATGATGAATAATTAACACGAAGCAAACTGTTTCCCTCAGAATCATTATTAAAACTATTAATTTCTTCAGGATACACTAATTGCCCAACTATCAAAACAGATAGCACGGCAACCAGTCGAGGGTAAAAAAAAACAATTTCAACTAGATAAGTATCTTTTATTTTAATTACCACTTCTTTATTTCTGTAAAATTACTTCATAGAAACTGAAAACAAATGGCCTTTACATGATTTTTTTTTCTCTTCATAATTTCCACTACGGCATTATCGACTTTTTTTCCTCTCAGCGTTTGTTTTTTCGACTCCTCCCGAGGGTGGGTTACACTGAATCAGGCCTTCTGACGCTCGGGCTTGGATTCCTCCTCCTTCACGTTAGCCTCCTCCTCGTCGAGCGCTGCTCGGATGTCTCTTAGCAACCCATCCTCGGTGGCTATTCTCGTACCTGGAAACGACACACGCCATTAATTTTAATTTTATTTTTTTCCCAATTATTTTACTGTATTACGACTCTTTATCTCTAGGTGCAGTCGAGTTTACTATAGGTAGATAGACAGGTAGATGATAGACAGATAGGTAAACAGATCGACAGATAGGTAAAAAGATCGACAGATAGTTCGCTAGATAGTTACATAGACTGACAGATAGATAATTCGCTTGATAGTTAGATAGACGGATAGACAGACAAATAGATAGACCGATAGACCGACAGACAGATAGGCAGGTGTATAGATAGATAGACAGATAGTTAAATGGATATATAGTTACATAGATATAGACAGACAGATAGATAGACAGATAGATAGACAGATAGATAGATAGACCGATAGATAGACCGATGGACCGACAGACAGATAGATAGTCAGATAGTTAGTCAGATAGATGGTTAGACCGACAGCTAGACAGATAGTTAAATGGATATACAGTTACATGGATAAATATAGATTGATAGACAAATAGATAGTTCTAGATAGGTAGTTTGAAAGATAGATAGATAGACGGATAGATAGAAAGGGAGGTGCATTGCTTTACTGCTCCTACAGTTTCAGTATGATACAGCATCCCAATCTGGTACGGTACTAGAGTTGGCCTGCTGTTGAGCTATTCTGCCAATCAATATGAATCCTATCTATCTCTCTATTTATCTATCAATCTATCTATCTATCTACCTATTCTACCTATCTATCAATCTATCTATCTATCTACCTATTCTACTTACCTATCTATCCATCCGCCCATCCATCAATCTACCTACTACCTACAACCTACCTCATCTATCTATTAACCAACCCATCAAGTAGGCAGGTAGGATCAAGTAAGCAAAGCTCATCAACGGTACTTTTCAAACAACCCACCACTTCCAATTTTAACACATTTTCACGAGTTTAAAACGTAAATCTAATTAACTCGTCTTAGTCATTCTATTCCTATCCAAGTCCCTATTATTACATTTAATTAAATAAGTAATCAAGATTTAATTCGGTCCATGCTAGTTGCTACTCCCCGTGTCAATTTTCCCATAACATTTGCCTCGTTTTTACGATAATTAATGTCCTTGTTTATTTCGCTAACGGAAACAAATCCAGGGGGCGGGGGGCATAAACATAAAACATCCACACTTGTTCTTCTCTCTCTGTTTTAAATTAACATTTACAGTTTAATAAATAACATTTAATTCTTATGCTTTTTAATGGCATTCCCCCTTTAAAAACACTCAAACTTTCTCACGCAGAGATATTCATTTTAAATAATTAAAACCTCAACTTGCCATTAGAGATTTTAAACGGTTATCACTTATCACATAATTGACATGAACTAATTAACTAATTACATTAGAGCGCTTCACGACAAGGTAAAAACAAGCGTGGACGTCTTTACTTTTCTTTTTTTCCCCCTTTTCAAGTTGGTATTGATGTTTGAATTGTTATCTGATGGAGAAACTTACATTGCGATAAACTGTTATCCAAAGATGGCCTTTTTGATGCGGCCCAGTAAACCTGACCCCTGGATTTCACCGTCAGCCGCCGACCGCTTCTCGGAGCCTGCCAGCGGCGGATCTTCTGTCTCAACACGTTTCCCTAATCAATCATTCGAATCATATAAGAATCACCCCAGATAATTTAAAATCTATCAACTAGCTATACATCTTTTCCAAATTAAAGTTATCGTTAAAAAAACAATTTTAAAAGAAATAAATTTTAACAATTAGGAATCTCCTACTTTATATTTATTAACTAATAAACCGAAATAATGAAGTTGTAATACCGTCTTTCGTGTAGGTTAAGCCGTTAATCGTCCCCGGAGTGTCCTGTTCCAGCTCGGCGTAGGCGAGGATCAATGCCTTCTGCTTGGCTGTCAGCTTTTGGGGGACTGGGATTTCAAAAATAATAAAAGTGGTAAATAATTGAAAATCAGCCATAAATCGAAAATGACAGTACTTTTTATTATATTAATGTAATTCGTTATTTATCTTTATAAAGTAAAATAATAGTTTTACAAAATTTGGGATTTTACATTCTTATTTCTATTGATTTATATAATAATTCAACAGGATATGCAATTTACATCTATATATATATATATTAGTAATCTTACGGGTGATATAGTTTAATTACAATAATAAAATAAAATTTGCATTTAATATCCTAGTCAAGTTATTAAATATGTCAGTAATAGTCCTAGAATTAAAGTTAACGTCTATATGATGTAGACGTTTCATTTACATAATTGTAATTAACTATAATTTTTCATGAAATATACCACAATGATAAAAGTTAACACCCTAGTATTGATACTAATTACGTAATCTAACACTATCACAATCCAAATTGAATGCAATAGAGTTATCATCAATTCCATCACTGGCATGAATTACGACAACTTTTCCAATACAATAATTACAATTAGAGTTGATTTCCAAACTTAAGCGGCATTGAATTACCTCTGATCTTGACGTGCACGTAGTGATCGCCATTTCCATAACTGTTCACCTTGCGCAGTCCTTTGCCATTGAGCCGGATACGTGTGTGTGAACCGGTACCAGCGGGTATCTAATAAATAAAACGGTATTGTTATTGTTTTTTTCTTCTTCTTAATAACCTTGCTGCACTACGAGGTGAAAAGGGTCAATAAAAGAGCGGGACGAAAGAATACCTGCACTGTGTGGTCTTCGTAAATTCCCTGAACCTTAATGGAACCGCCCAGGATGGCCTGCGACAGCGAGATATTAGCGTCAGTGTGAATGTCGGGACCGTCTCGTCGGAAGTAATCGGATTTCTCTACGCGGAAAGTGATGAATAGCTCCTTCTGTCCAACTTGCATGCGAACAGTCTGACCGTCCTCGACACCTGCGGGTTTGAATTGAATTAAAGGAAGTTTAATAGCGTGTTTTGTCAATAATTCAACTGCAATCACGTTGGCTTTAATTGCAATACTGAAATTACATGATTATATTTAATGTTTGTTTCAGTGACAATCATGCTAGTTGAATCGCAAATTTGACAATAAGGGTAGAAATTTATTTTTTTTTTAAAGTATTTGAAATATTACGCATTATTCTTACATGTTACACGAATCGATATATGGGGATTCATCATTACCAGATTAATTTTAATGAACTAGGATTTTCACGTGTAAAGGTCTTCAGTTACGATACTCGAGGTAGTCTAAGTTGCATCGTAATTTTGGATTGTATCTTGATGCGCACCGTAAATTCACTTACAGACAAGTTCACAGTATGTAAATGAAGTTAATAATTTAATTAGTTAAAAATATAATATATTTGTTTAGTTGAATTTGTGTAATTAAATTTCTGAAAAGAACTGCAGGATTTTTGTTTACCAGCAGGGACAGGGACGATGACTTTCTTCCTTTGTACAGTAGACCCCTTCCCTTCGCACTCCAGGCAGGGTTTCGAAATGTACATGCGCGTCCCCATGCACCGCCGACACGTGGAACGCATCACGAAGGGTCCTGCCATAACAAATTATCGTTAACGGAAATCACCTTTTACGGTTCTCTCGTTTTCCCCGCTCAAAATTACCAGTGCTAATGGTCTCCATTCCAGTGCCATTGCAGTAAGGGCATTTGACGGCTTTCGAACCGGGTTCGCTGCGGGATCCCCTGCACTTGGGGCACGTGTCCACCACGTTGATGTTGACTTCCTTATTGACGCCCTTGGCCGCTTGGGAGAACGTCAAGTTCATTGTCAGCTGAAAACAACGTCGACTGATTAAAATTGTAAACTGAGTTTACACGACACGGAAACGTACCTCCTGCGCGGCTCCGAAACCGAACCTCGACTCGGCGTAGTCCTCGCCAAAGTCCTCGAAACCCCGGGACTGGAAATCTCCAAAAATTTTCCTAAATAGCTCCTCGGGATTGACGGTCGAATGGAAATTCCAGTTTTGCTGCTGGCGGAAACCTGGCCCTGCACCGCCTCCACCTCCGCCCATTCCCATCTGTTCTGACGTGGTCCCCCACGCGTCGTACTCCTTCCTCTTGGTATCATCACTTAGCACCTACAATGAATTAATAACATCATGAATGTTGTTCATATTCTTGTAAATAAAATTATTCTAGTAAAGCGCTAATTGTGTTTAAAAACTTGAACGCTAATTTTTCTCCTACAGTAATACTTTAATAATAATTATGTTTACTATATTTGCATCAAAGATTTTTTAGTTGAAAAAATAACATAAGTTTCTTAATATTATGTTATTTGCATATTTATAATTATAAAAAGGATTGCGCAATATTTGTTATTCTTATGTATAAATTCTTCTATACGGTATATCGAACTAAGATGGAAAGCTATGGTGTTGGTTAAAGTATCAATATCTAGATTTATTATGTCGACAAATTGAAATGATATATCGTTCCTCAAGTAGAATATTGATATTATATCGTTGATTTAAGAGCACGTATTGATTCCGATCAGTTTTCAGTACTGGGAGATCCTTTTCAATACGATACTCAATAGCATATATCGTCTGTTTGGTATCAATATCAATATATCGATACAACCCTAATATACACAACCTCATAAGCTTCTGAAACTTCCTGAAACTTCTTGCCACACTCTGGATCATTCTTATTTGTGTCTGGATGGTACTTCTTGGCCAGCTCGTAATAGGCTTTTTTGACGTCCTTGATGGACGAGTTCCGCGGGATGCCTAAGACCTCGTAGTAGTCTTTCTTGCGCTGAAACGCTCCAGACGTCACGTGGATGTGTCCTTGTAAAACGCAGTTACAATAGATTATCGTTCACTACATAAAATACTAAAATGGACGAGGTAAATACTGTTTTGGATATAACTCGATGTTGTTGAAGCATTCTGCAGCAAAAGAGTCGCTTTAGAGCAGCCCAGGCAAACATGTAGTGAACGCTGGAAATTGTGAACAAGTCCCGTGCTGGCTGCTGCTTGCAGCAGAACCTTAGAAGCCGACGTTAGTTTATTCGCTACGGCCATTATTTCTATTACTTTTCAGGGTTAATTCCAGGAAAAGGGTTCGAACTGACTATTCCGGCATAACTAACGTGTGCTGCCTTGGAAGATTCTTTCTGGAAAAGAACGTCTGCTATCATAAGTTCACAACCATCCAGCGTTGCCAAATGTAGCTTATTAAATTAAAAACGTGATTTTTATTTTTTTATTTTTTTTATTTTTTCTTACTAAGCAAGTTATTTACAATACAACAAGCTATTTATCAATACAATCACGATTTAGGGCTAGACGTAAGTAGCTGCACCGAGTTCGGTGGCCATATCTTGCAGACGGCTCTTCCCCGCACCAGTGCCTGAGGAATGGCCCCGTAGTCCCGCGAGTCGGTCGAATTGTACCTGTTATCTCCTTCGACCCATACGTGTCCCATCGGCACGTACTCCTGCGAGTAGCCCGTCTTTATTTTATCGCCAGGCAGGCCGGTGATCCTCTTGCAGATGTGCTGGTGCGGGTTGGTCGCCGAACGAGCTACGATGATGTCCCCTCGCTCGAGTTTCTGAAGGCGGGGAGTTATGTGCTCAGTGACGATGACGTCGTTCGAGTACAGGGTTGGTTCCATGGACGGTCCCGAGCACTAAACGTTAACAGAATGCGCTTTGAATGATTTTAACGTGAACGTTTTAAATAATAAACACGTGTTTTTTTCAATACTTATTTACGTACAATAACAAAATCCGCGACGTATTCAGTAGCGCAATGGGCTACGCATCCGTACTGGAAAATGCAAAAGGCTACACCAGCTGTCCGGGCGCACAAGCGACGGAAATTAACCCACGCCATTTATGTAATTAACCGTTAACGAAAATAAATTAAACAATATTATGGCCGCAGGACGTTGTCAAGAGCACTCAAGAGGTTTAAGAGCTGAGGTTCGTAGAAATATTCGTCTGCTGTAACGTTTTGGCGGGAAGTTTTTTAAACATAAGCCATACATAGCAATCGACCCCAAATACAAACCCACCTACATTATAGTTAATTTATTTTTGAACTGTTAATAATTTCAATTGATATTAGTTTGAAAGAACATTTATGTATAAGCAATATTGTCATATAAGCTAATACATAATATACCATGGAAATACATTTAATTTATTCAATTCTTTAGCTAATCATTCTTCAGGATTGAAGAATTACATGTCAAATCGACCTTTGGACCAGGTTCGTGATAACAACCAATAACAAAACAACACATGCTAATGGCGCAGCAGATCTTGGGGATTGGGAAATTCCAACTTTCTATATTTACAGTGGTGAAAACGTTGACGACACAACCGGATGCCGGATACGAAGGAGCTCCCTCGGGGGCTCCCTTTTCTCAAACTAAAAACAATAACAATAATACACTTGTTAACTTAAAATTCATAAATCGAATCAGACACACCATAAATTCTAAACTCTGTAACACACCCAAACTGAGAGAATTAAAAACAGTATTATATTTTAAAATAATTATGTTTAACGTTATTCCAGCTTGAAGCAGATCTACAATTATATTACCATCGATTTACATTGTTATATTGAAATATACGTTATTGAATTTACTTGAAGTGGATTTACAGTCAAGTTATACATTTACCGTTTCAACAATCTTGACGACTATTCAGTGCGATAATCCAATCATCAAACATTGATTCTCAAAACAGGTACTTTTGCTTTTTATACTCACCAGTCTATGGATACAGTTCTTCAATGCCCTTTCGTTACATATGCGCGTCACGTAGTGGCGCCATATCCCAGCCCCTCTCAGTTAAAAAAGGGCCAAAGTATAAAAACGGAGAAATTCTTGTTTTGCGTTGCAGTGTGTCGAGGACGGATCTAACGGTACTTTGGCATCCCCGGCAGAAGGTAAAAATCAGGTCATTGACGAGCGCGCGGTGGCTTCCCGCAGCTAAGGTCGCGAACTTGGCACATACACAAGCCCGTGCTGCTGCTGCTGTTGCCTCTTGAGTGTCGAGATCAAACCAGTTTTGCCCAAGCCTTCACCGAGTCGACACGTCTATACCAAAGTTGAAATCTTTGTGATTAAAGATCGAGATGATGAAGATGACATTACATGAGTTTTGTGTTTTCACACTTGGGACGTTGTTCCTGCTTCAAGTGGGACGTGATGGTGTGACCGCGTTTGAGGATTCCTGCGAGTGTGGGATGTTTTTACAGTCGTGGAAGACTTCGCATATGATACGTCTGTTAGCGGGTAGGTTAATTGAATTACCGACAAACTTTAATCACGATTAGTAATTTAGATATTACGGTTATCGAGATAGTCATGACATTATTACTAACGAACAACGTTTACGTTATACGTCATTGCAATTGATTTAAACTTTAATGTGATAAAAGTATATGATGGAATTAAAGGCAGTAAACATATTACTTAGATAATGTGGATTGAATCTCATATTAAACTTTAATGTATTGATGGAAGTTAATTAATAGTAATATATCTTCATTGTAGTAATTACTTTAGTATTCATAAATGGGACTATTGGCTTACTAACTATACCAACACTGAATTAACAGTAAAAATGTACCTAACTAATGCTATTAAACTTTAACGACATTCCTTAATGATTGTATGACCCACTTACACATTCTTTCTATTTCCATCTCGAAATAGGTGCCATAAAACCACGTGACAGCGACTGCGCCCACAACGAAAAGCTCCAAGTCTGCAAAACATACTGCACGTCTCAACTTCAAAACCAGACTCTCTGGAACCAACTATTACACGAATCCTGCCTAACCCTTTACAAGGACATCCATCTAACCGATACAGAATCCGAGGAATCTCCCATCAAAGGCTGCGTCCAGGGTTATTTCAGGTCATGCGACCATATCTGGACTCCCATGGGCTCGCATTTTCGCAAAATCGTCTCTTGCCAGAAGCACAAGATCGCCCGTAGGGACACGGAAACCTCGGACGTTTCCATTTCGCAGAAACCCAACGCGGAAGAAGCTGTTGATGACGACGACGAGGAAACGAGTCGCAAATTGGGTTCTCTCTTCAAACTGCTAGGATTTCCCGGTAGCGTATTCAAATATGGGTCGAGATACGCCCATGAAGTCGACATGATGAAATGCTATTCAGAGTTCTTCGTGTATACAATCAACCATCGCTACAACAATAGGGGCAGCCGGGCGAATAACGATCCCTATTTCTCACTACTGACTCAGATTCTACCGACGCTGATTGAAAACAAGGCTGTCGTCAACATTCTGGGTCAGTTATTGACACAGAAAGAGCCTCAACCGGATCAGAAATTCAGTGAAACGGCTGAAAACCAACCTGTGGCGACGATTCCCTCCATAGTGACCCGAGTATTCGACTTCCTCGAGACGCGGTTTGGAGGTAACGAGATCAACGACGATCCCGTCGATAAACTAAACGATCCTCAACACCCCGACGACAGTGAAATGATCCGCATGGTTGAAGAAGCTACGAAACCGTTCGTCATGTCCGTCTTTGGAGTCGTTCCAGGAGTTCCAGCTTCCGGTCACGGACGTAGACCCCATTCCGTCTTGCAGAAGAATAGCCTGGATTCTGCGGAGATCGAAGCACTGGAGAAATTCGCGCCTCCCAAAACCGGTAACCCGTTCTACGACATGGGGAACCGACTGGCCTACACGTTCCAGTCGGCTACAGACTCGACGAGTGGTTTCTACTGCGCGAAACAGTACTTCGTCAACAAGGTCTGGAACAAGTATCGGCAGAAAGTTAGATCCGTCGTCAAATACTTCCCTTCGGCTAAAAAGTCAACTTCAAATTAACATCCTTGTTGTTGTTGTTTTTGTATGTGTATATACGAAACCATGGATATGATCTGGGGTATGTGACACGGAGGTTATTCAAAGGTATAATTTATTTCCATATTCTGCTTTTCTAAAAATTATTTAATCTCAGGAAATGTATCATTGGTTTTTCATTTTTAACTGTGGAACATTTTTAAGATACACGCTTATTTTACATTCTTGCCAATGTTGGAATTTATTTCAATCCCGGTCACACGATACGATATACAATCGTTCTCCCATATGAATTCAGCGGTTTTTTTTACGTGAAATGCGTAATTGATTAGTAATTAAGTCAGCGCCTAATTAAGATTCCCCTTTGGCCTTTTTAAAAGGTTGTCAGTTCCCCGGTTATCTTGAAAGTCTGAGAAGCGTTTATGTGAATTCCTTCCTGTAGGGCTATAGATTGCAGAGGTTTTCACTCCATGTAGAATTCATGAATGGGATAGGCCAGCTCAATGAACTTTTGGTAGAACCGCTGAAAGGCACGCCTGCGGAGAAAGTCATACATCAAGTTGAACAATACCGGCATAACATTAGAATAAATTAACCCTATAGGTAGATTTTGAATGGGAAATGGAACGAGAGGGTGGTTTTGTCTATATTACCCAATGGCTTCGGCCACGTGTCGGGTCGACCCGTTACCGGTGAAGACGTGACAGGCGAATCTCTGCTCGGTCGGGTGTTTGGAGATGAATCCTAAGTACTGGTGATCCGTCGGATGGAAGCCGCAGAAAGTGACGTTCTTGAGAGCGAAGAAGTAGTCGTGGCAGGGGACGTGGTTCGGCTATGAGTTTCAGATAGAAAAAGCACAGTGTAAGTGTTGAAAACCATCTGTGGTAACCGCTTGATATGAGTATATCATATGATGTGGAATCTGTTTGATATATACAAGATGTTTAATATATAACATGTGTATGTTTAAGATGATATAAAATGATATAAGGATATAGTTCTACCGTGTTTATGTCATTTTAGTGTAGTTTTGCACAGTACACAAATGATCTGACATTCAACTGATATTCTATCTATCTATCTTTCTGTCTGTATATCTGCCTATCTATGTAACTATCTGTCAGTCTATCTATCTATTTCTGTCTGTCTATCTATTTATCTGTCTGTCTGCCTATCTATCTGTCTATCTATCTATCTATCTATCTATCTATCTATCTATCTATCTATCTATCTATCTATCTATCTATCTATCTATCTATTATATCTCTCTATCTATCCGTCTATCTGTCTGTCATGTTATTAATGGGGTGATATATATATGCAGATTAGACGATCATTGGAGTCCCTAACATTATTCGATTTGTCCGCTAGGTGGCGCTGTAATCGTTTACGCGTTGCCCAAGTAACACGGCTTTATTTAGAGGCAAATATCCCCACAAATTGATGGAAACAACAATAATGTATGCAATAGAATATTATTATCTAATATGACTATATAAAATAGATTTTTTTAAAACGTTTTCAGTACTATCGTGGTTACGGGAACATAGTTATGTAAAAAAAACTGTTGCAATTGCAATGATCAGATCTCCTCTTCAACCAATTAAATTATCATATTTTCCTGTAAAATAGCTTAACATCACTTATTACTCTCTATTTTTAATAAATCTTAATATTTAATTTGTAATGTTATATATTACTACATCATTAGGTATCAGTTAAGTTGGTTTTATCATTGGTTACATATAGTAACAGTACTTGACCAAACCTAATTGCCAATTACAATCTGAATGACAAATTCTGCATATTATATTATTAACATAGTACAGGATATAAGTAACTGATATTTAACTTATGTTTTAATACATATTTCAATATTTTAGTATACATAACTACTTATAGATTAGATAATTAATTAAATTACACACAATCTTAAATTTATTTTATATACTCAAATAATTTGTCAATATAATAAATAGGATATAAATATGTTATAAAATTAAGGCAATTATATAGAGAAGCCATTCAAACTGGAAAACGTGCTAATCTGAATTACGCAATGAAGTATTATAGATTCAAATACCGATGGTTTGCACTTGTCCGTCATATGCAGCCCTTGGTCGGAGATTTCAATGATGCAAGGATAGGGATTGGGCGCCGGATTTAAACTGCGGATGCGTTTCACCGCTGCTATCAGCACTTCTTCTCCTTTATACTGGAGAGTCTCGACGGAACCGAGAAAGTGCAGGACGTAGCGTTCCTTCTTCACCGCACTGTTGTCGGGATCGAAATCCTCGTAGTTGACGTCGACAACGAAAGCAGAAGGGAATATACCCTGACGGTGCGTTCGTAAATTAATGCCTATCAATGTTAATGTAACTCATTTAACTTTAAATCTTGGTGTTGTATCTCGAATGATATACCTTCGCACCAACAGTCGTCCGCCTCACTTTGCATGTAAACAGGATCGCCTATGTCGATTTCGATCTCGTCGGGATGTCGAGGGATAAACTTGTGTAAGCCTCGATGAGTTGCTTCCAGGGTATCGGCGTCTCCGCAAACGCGGCCGGTACTGCTGGAAGAATTGCTACTGCTGGTGCTACTCGGCGAGAATTCTGTATAAAACATGGGTGTTCAGTTGATTCTGCTTTACCTAACATGACGTATTGAGGTTTCAATGATTCATTAATAAGAATAAATCTTAATTACTTTCTTTAAAGTGATGTCGTTTCTAATATTAATTTTCAATTCAAGCCAGCCCCTAATTTTATCAGTGATATATTAGTGAAGCTTTATTTCATGGTCAGATCAGGGATGTCAAGCGAATGTCGACTCGACTCGACTCGACTCGTACGTTCGCGGTGAACGACTCGATCGACTTAGGGTTGGGGTATGACGTCGAATATGCAGTCGACTCGACTTCAAGACCAAGACCAATGACTCGTTGACATCACTAACTCAGATCTTATTATCTATTATGCCGCTCTGAAGACTGGATAGTGAATTACCAGTAATGTTAATAGTGGTGATGTATATTACGAATAGCAGATAATAATAATAGTTGTATGTAGAAATATCAGTCCGCAGCCGGCTGGATTCGAACTTCAGATTTCGAGTCGGACGCCTTAACCACTCGGCCACGACTGCTACTCCTTTCTCCACAATCTAGAATCCCTACTAGCTAACGAGTAGAAAAGTACCTAACGAAGATCGTTTACTTTAAATCAATAAATAATAAACTTACTATAATAATTAATACGTGATGTTTGTAAACTGAATGCTCTATAATGACTTTTATACATGAATATAAGATTCACTCGTTTAACGAATCCCCACATTGCAAATTCTCGTATTGGCGGTCAGAATGGTGACTTTATTCAGTTATAATAAAGATGCGTTTAAAACAGAAAAGGTTCGCAGCCGGCAGGATTCGAACCTGCGATCCCAGAGGGAATCAGATTTCAAGTCTGACGCCTTAACCACTCGGCCACGACTGCTTGTAGGTCTACCTGCAATTTGTGATTACTGAAACATGTAATGTGTATTATAAGTATATACAAATACACCTAATGAAACTCGAATGAGATCCTTTATATATTTTTTCTCATAAGTTAAAAAAGGGTTCTTGCAGGGGAAGACTTGACTGCGTATAACGTCCACACTTTCAAAGGTGAAGCAATCCAAAAAATTCAGTGCTTAGTACTAATAGCAAGTAATCTACTCTTAAAGTGTCATCGTAATCGGTTGGTTAGTTATGCCAAAACAAAATCCTAAAGGTCAGAAATTATGCCATAGTTTATCGCCTTTCGGAACCTTGTTTCTTTGCTTTAGACCGTCACCGTACTACTCTTTCTGGTTGAACTATGGAAGTAGACCTGCGGAGAGGCGAAGTTTAAAAAGGGATGATTTCTCATGGAACGTGACGAGCTTAGGCTAACTTTCTATGCTGTTATGCGGACTCCTAGTCCTAGGAACGCCATATTCAGTGGATCCACAAAAGAACTCTTATAGGTCCGGAACGCAACAATAACTTTCCCATTATCCCATAAAGAATTCAAATTGCAATTAACCTCGTTGAAAGATGAAGGACGCACGGAACAATACTTGGACCGCAACACAGTCCGTCAATATGGAACTACCCTTCATATTTAACTCTCAGAAGATTGGTACATAACCACTTAGTAAGATCGTCAGTCAATCAAAGTTTATAAACATGTTCGCATAGAACTACATACTGCCCAAAAAATGGGCGAAGTATTACGCAACTTGGCCGGAGGTCACCTGACACAACTAACAACGAGTTTTAATTTTTCGTATGACTTTTACGAAAGAACTGCGTTTAAAAGAGGAAAGATCCGCAGCCGGCAGGATTCGAACCTGCGCTCCCAGAGGGAATCAGATTTCGAGTCTGACGCCTTAACCACTCGGCCACGACTGCCTGATTCAACATAGTATATTGAATTACCCAAACTAATGTACATTATCATAAATTAGTAGTGTCACGGACATAATTTCGGCAAGCTCTAGTGTAGTGATTCTCCACTTTCCTACTAATTAGTAGCCAAATTATGTATCGATTCGATGAAGATTAGTCTTATAAGCTCTGTATAATGCTATACGTTATGTTAGGTAGATATATAGATATAGTTCAATTGTTCATGCAATACGCGTCGAACCTTGAATCACGTATGGAGAATACGACTTCACTCCGTGAGTCTCCGGCGAGTGCACTGTCGAGTTCCCGGAATCTCCGTCAGTTCCAGGCCATACATCGGATTCTGACGGACTCTGTTCCTCCGCTGTAATTCATATACAAGAACACAAATTAACCATTCAAGGTCAACATTACAGTAAAGCTTGGCTTGAAATTTGCCCTGTGGCTATATAGACAGATACATCCAGCTTGGGGGTAAACTGAAAAGCCAGCACATGGAAAATGAACCTTTATAGTAAACAGTAGGTCTGAAATGATGTTTCTTTTTGGCGTGTGTTTTACACGGTGCTCCACTCGGCAAGTGTTTCTCCTGAGAACCGCCGCATTCGACTTCAAACAGCTCCTCGGCTAGGGATCTTTGTGCTGGGCTTCGTCCTACACAAAGTTTTCAAGTTGATACGTCTTTTCTTTCTTTAAGCATAATCTAAACCCCCATCCCAGTTTTCGGGCAGTAATTATATTAAAAGTCATTGCATCACAAATACCATTTTGTTTGGGAATCTCTGGTAACTTTCTCCGCCGCCGTTCCGTCTTTCTATCGCAGATGGCGCTGGCCGCGGGATGTGCCCGTAGATCGGCCGGGGATCGATGTCCCGAGACGAGAGATCGATATCCAGTCCGCGTTATTTCCTCCTCTGACGAAGACGATGACGAGTTGAGCAATTTCTCTCTCATGCTGAAAGCCTCGTCCAAATTGACCGTCTCCTCGCACGGTGTTATATCGTGCACTAAGCTGTCGAAAATGACATCAACGTTAAATACATTTAACTGAAAGTGACTAAAACTTAACTCGATGTTGTTTCATAAAAATTAAGTGTTTTATTATATTTTTTAATTTGATGTTGAAGATTTAACAATGTACTTTTAAACACAATTGTAATGTTGTATAGTCGACTGCCTAGTTATCATAGGTTCAGTTTAAGTGCATACTTAAAAAGGTGATTAAATTTAACAGTAATAGTTAATTTATGTAACACGTACTGCCAATATAAATTGCCGACTTGAAAACAAGACAACTGAAGGATAAATTTAGTATGATTGTGATTTTTCAAATTTAAAATTGAACTAGAATTTAATAAAATATTCAGTTAATTCCATTCCAATTACTTTATACATAAACAAACAATAATCTATAACAGCGCATACAATAATAATAAAAGGTAAACGAATGTTGTTAATTGCCATTAATTAGATCGCATACCTAACAACAAACTCCAAAACCAACAATACAAGTAACTATCCAAAGATTATAAGAATCTTCTCATGTCGAATTGCGTTTTTCTCCACACTATGACTTACGTATAGCATCTGGCAGGAGCTTTGATATACTGCGGCATGCGGTCGAAATGGCGTCGAAATTCCTCAAACTCCGAATCGGCCATGTTTCTGATCAACTTGACAATTAGATAGAAAAGAAAAAGGCTGATTAAGACGACTGTCCAGATCGCCACACCCCGTATCCCAATGGCTGAAACAGCTGAAGCCGAATGCGCTAAACTGAACCGGGGGAAGCAGCAGACAGCCCAAGTTCAACCGAGTGTGTGGGACGGCAGACCTCGCAACAGCTCCTCTATTGATTTTCCAGCTTTGTATACACACGCAAGCGGACTCGGCCGGGCTTCTTATATAACCCCCCCAAGTGGAATAAGAAGGTAGATTCTCCCTAAATTTCGGGCAGTGTATCACCCAGTGCGGATGATACACATAAGCGCCTTTTATACAACTGTGTTACTGAATTTGGTGAAAATTGATCGAGAAATTGATTGATAGGGTCTAATTAATGGATGTGATTAACAGGACCGTATTGAATACTGAAATAGGACTCGTTAGGTTATCTATTCGCAGTAGTGAATCGATCTATAGAAATTAATGTCACCTGTTCTGTGATGTTAAGATTCCCCATTCTATATTCCATATCCTTAGGCAGTTTTACTGTGATTCCTCGTAAACAACTTAAGGTTATTACCAACTTAAATAACTTAAATTTGTTACGTTTCATGCCAGGCTAGATGACATAGTTCTGGACATGATTCTTGATGGCTCGGTTATAACCTGTTCATAGTATTGTTAAAGCAAATCAGAAAGTAGGGTTACTTGAATATTTGTATAAATATCAATATATACCTAAATTTGGATAATGTTGAAGTTGAAGCCTAGCTGTCTATTCATTTAGCAGATATAATTTTGTTTGAAGAAAATTTCAAAATAGGAGGCGGTCGATAAAAGTCAACAGACCAAAACGCGAATCACTGAAAGATGCGGAAAAGTTCAATTTCAAATTAATTTGATAAGATGATTGTTAATTATATTCGTGAACTAGCAGGTGCTGATATATGTTCCGTTTGAAGCTGTACAAGAGCGCTGTTGTTTCGGTAGTCTAATCCTCTTGTATACGAGCTCAGTTACGATAAACAAGGAGAGTAAACAACGAGCTCCCGTACATTAGATTTGGTAAGCAAATCGTTCCAACTTCTGTTATTCTGGGTTGATTATACAAATGAACTTAACTTATGAACCTGGTTTAACTTATGTTTTAGTTTCACCTTTTCTCGTTCTTATGATGAATATAGGATATTAAAGATTATTATAAATTATAAATGAATATAAAGCCAATATAAATTATACAATGAAATATAAAAGATGACATTATATTACAAACCGTTAATTTTATTTCCGATTAGACGATTCCAACATCTGGCCTGGAGGTTCAATGCGGACTGTATGGAATATATCTAACGTCAACATAGCATTTTACACAGTTTATAGGGATAATGTTCATCAAATAGACAAATCATTTGGCTACTAGTTATGTAGAGGGAGAGGGACGGAGTACATGTTGTATGAAGTGACGTAATATAAAGACACCTGGTCTGAACGCTTACCGAAATGATGTTCGTAACTCGGTTTTCTTGGTTCAAATTTAGGAATGAACGAAATTGAAACAAGCAGTCGTGGCCGAGTGGTTAAGGCGTCAGACTCGAAATCTGATTCCCTCTGGGAGCGCAGGTTCGAATCCTGCCGGCTGCGAATCTTTTCTGTTTTAAACGCAGTTCTTTCGTAAAAGTCATACTAAAAGTTATCATCTTTGTTGGTTGTGTCAAGTGACATGATATTAGTATTGCATAATGACACTAAGTTTAAGTTACCGACTCCCGGCCAAGTTGAAGAATGTTCCAAACATTGATTCACCTGACGATATCAGTAACTGATTATGTACCAATCTACTGATGGTTAAGATCAAGGAAAGTAGAACGGCTTTCACAGCTTGAAAGGTTTACACTGAACGTCATAAACCTGTCGATACAACAAGAAGTAAAAACACGATTCCAAACATGACACTTATGCTTTATTCATCCGGGTGGGCTATTGATCAAACAGAACGTGCATCACAACTCAGTTAACTAGTTCAAGGAATACGATCGATGACCAGATTCCACATATTCTGACAAATAAATACAAGGAACTTTACAATTCATCTTCAAATCCAGGCTCAAGTAAGGTTAGTTGTTTCAGACCAGCGAGGATATCTTCGACATGCGATCCTGATGCGCGACCGGCATCCTCTGTCGGTCCTTCCAGTTGCTCGACGTCTAGCTTGCCTGTAATGAAAACAATGAGCAATGAACATAAAGGGAATCAGAATTATACAACTATACATCTTATTTATAATTCTTAGAACGTATTATCTATATTTCACAAGTCAGTACACTTAAAGATGCATATCATGCATTAAAATGAAACACCATGTGCTAAATCGACCCATTTTGGTGACAGTTTAGACTCATTCCATATTAAACTAATTGGATTCCAGTCAACATCTACATTAAACACACTCGCTACGCAGTCATCCCATTTCCAACGATTTCAGTCAAAACGGATTCAAGCAGCCATTCACAAAAGTTGCGTAATGAAGCTCACCGGTTAGTTCCTTGGGAACCTTTACATACAGATCCACTGGAACCGTCAGATACAGCTTCTTGTTCTTGGCCTGGATGTGCACAATGTAGACCGTTTCAGGTAGCATGTTCCTCAACACGATGCGCGCTATCCCCTCAGCAGAAACATCGATTCCGCATTCTCCATGATGCTCTTCAGAATCCTCCGAAAAGCAGTAGATGTTGTAGTACCAATCACCATTCCGCGGTGCAAGCCATTCAACCAGTACACCGTCCGAATGCACCGTCTTCCAGCGCAAACCAGACAACATGAAAATCGAAATCTCGGGTCCAAAACCCTTCTTCGTATAGCAACTGAAGAAGAATTCGAGAAGCGGATAACCCTTGCAAAGGTACAGAATCATATCGTAACGATCCTGGTTGGTGTCGATGGTTGACATGGCCCAGAGCCACAAGATGGCGGATGCCAGCAGTTCCATATTCTTTTCAGGATCCTCTGAATGTCCGTCTTCTTTGGGAAGGTTCCAGTACCTTTTGTGTTCACTTAGAAAGAATCTCAGATCCTCGAGCTCTTCGTAAGTGCTGAATCTGCAAACCAGGGCAAGAATCTTCTTGCCTTGATTCATACGCACCCGGTTCTTGAATGCCTTCAGAGACCTGATGACTTTCACGGGATTTGGTTTAAACGTTGCTTCCAGAAACTGTGTTACTAGTTTCTTCGAATCTCGAGCTCTGTGACCCATTTTTTAAACCAAAGTTTCAACTGAAATTGGAAGTTAAGAGTTAATGTAAGTAACTGACGCGCAGTATGCGTGTTACTGACTCGAAGAAGAGTGAGATTTCAACTCATAAGGGAGAATTTCAGTCAAGACGCAGCTGAAAAGCCTCAGGGCTTCGATTTTGCAGGAGTCTGGTAGGATGACGGTTTCTGCTTACTGACAATGAACGGTCATGTCGAATTTTTTGAAATTAACTGAGGGTTAGTGTAACCATGGTAGATAGTGGATTTTTTTTCAATGTTAACTTAAAACGCTATTAGTTAAGGTACTATTAACTGTATTAATTCGCTTGTTGTGATGTTGTCTTAAGTTAAAGGTTGTACTGTATTTTGATACTGAATCGTCAAGGCATCGATGATATTTGGCTTGATATACTGTGTTGGTTATTAAATAACCGTTTCCCAAAATTAAAAAGAACAACTGCTTGTCATGTAATAATCACCTTTACTACGCAGTTAAAGATAACTCGATATAAATTTAATGAGGACTTGCAATCAGTGTTAGTAATCCCGTTGGTAGATGTCACTGGTCTAACGCATATTTGTTCCATTAGTTTACTCAAGCCGTAGCGTCCGATCACTAGTGGCACGCAAACCACTTTGGCCAACAGACCCAAAAGCGCTCACTTGTGCATATCAAAGTGAGTTGGAGTAAACTTAAACAATAAATTACCTAAATATGCGGTTATATGTTATTTAATTGATTTCTATGAAATTGTATTTTATAAGACTGTATAATGCGTCGTAATCTGTTGAATTCTTTTTTAGAACCATCCGTGGTATACCACAGAAGTTGAGAGTTTCCAGGAGATGATTTTCATTAAACATAAGGCATTACCTGCTGCTGTGTCGTAACCGACAAAGCACGCTTTCTTTAAGCCCTCGAGCAACGTAACGTAAAGGCCTCGGGCACTCTTCTTTACTACAAAAACAAGGTGTATATTGACTTTCTCAAACCAGGAAACAATGACCTTCTAGAACAAGTAACTGCTACTATACAAATCGCATTACGTGATACGTAAGGATAGCGGTAGCTATAGGTATTCAACGCTTTTAAGTTAATGGTTATTAAGCCTACACCGCCTTGATTTTTACGAGTTTAAATCTGCTACATTTACGTGTACATTAGTTAATTAGGTTACCGTATCTAATTACAATACCGTATTAGCTGATACGTGTCAATATCAGTAATCAAATATGCTTGTATAGTACTCGTACTAAACACTGATACGGTGTTAACGTAAACATACATAGGATACAGAAGATGCAGCGGCATGTTACCGGAAACTACTTCTTTTAAAGAAACGACTAATTAAGTTACTTGTTAAAAGTTAAACAGTGTTAACCTAACCATTGACCGTTTAGAAGCACATTACACTGTGAAGGGTATCGCCGGATCCCTTGCTGTGGTAATTTGAAATTAGTGCTTAAATCTTCGCCCGGTGATTGGTTAATATGCACACCGTACGATATGCACAATCATATGATGTTGTTTTTTTCCCCAAATGAAAATTATGAAGATTAACATTATTAATATTCGGTTTTTATAATTAAATTATGTTATGCCATAATGAACTAATATTATTAAAATTAATTAAAAGTCTTAAACATGCTTTGATAAGAGTGTGGTGAGTGAATGGATGTTTCGATTCGCAATAAGAATTTCGATGTTCGTGAACTGAGAAACCGGTTTTCATCGAGCCGAGGTCAATGTTACCAGTTACCAGGCAGCCCCTCGTCCCATTGCCATCAGCTGAGCAGCAGACGAATTCCGTTATTCGTAGGGGCTGCGGCTTGTCAAAACTTGGCCGTGAATTTCTCCTTTTATACTGAAGAAACATTCAGCTCGTAGCAGCGTTAATCTTTTAAGGTAAATAGCATAAACGGTAATGTATCTTATTCAGTATATATCTTCATAAGGAATATTGTTTGCCTGACAAAACAAGCGGAAGAGTTTCAGTAGGGGAAGTATAACGGGGATATTTTTTCACCTAACAGTAAACATATCAACTCTGTGCAGAAAACCGCAACAGGTGAAAAACAGGACGGTTAATGGGTTGGCATGTCCCACTTTTTTTTCTTTTCGGAAGGAAGAACGTCAGGTGAAAGTGCAGGTACTCTTCAGTCAGTGTCCCGCTTCCGCCCGGCGCGGACACACTTCGACGTCGAGCTCCCGCCAACACTCGTGACCAGGCTCGATTTTCTCGAACCTCGACCTCGCTTAATCAGGCAAAATTGAATCGGTTAAAGGATTAATTGATCTTCTCGTAAGTAATACAAAACCGTCAGGCTGTGTTCACGTCTCGTGGCACGGAACGGGAAACGAAACCCGAGCACCGAGTCTAGTTGTCTGTATCGCAGATCTGATATTCTATCACGCATTCGAAACATGTTTTAATAATCCAAAATCAAAACTGGTTAAATTCAAATAGAAAAATAAATATATAATAGTCGATGACGTCATATCGTAATGTTTGGAATAGCAATTTCGACTTTGTATTTGAAGAATTCTTTTAAATTCTAATATTGACACGTAGTTGTTTGCTCGAGAAAAAGCGGATGCCCGGAGGGCATTTTCCCCATTCAGAAATATGTGGAATTCTAGGCCAGCACTGGAAACCCAGAGTAGAACCGAGCCGAATGCGTCTACCTTGAAAATCAGGTCATTCGTTGACCTCTCGGAGCCAAGTTTTTCGGGTGTTTAAAAGAAGGGTGAGGGTGGGTGGATGAAGGAATTTAACCTTGAATTTATTGACGTGTCCGTCTTCCTGCGGGGTGAATAATCAAAGGGGTTGAAAATAGCCTGCGGGTTATTTTTTTTGGAAAAGATTTTATTGAAATAACCGTCTGAATTTTTGTGTTCAACCAGTGTTTCCTCGTCTTTTGAAGGACAGGTGCAGATGCGTAAGAATGGCTGAGCGTACGTCTCCCAATAGCGCGCAGCAGCGCTTACCGAACCAGGTAAATATTTTTAAAATTCTTGTTTTTTTAATAGTCTTTATTAAAATAATTAAAAGTAATAAATGGTAAATATTTACATTAATTTCGTAAATATATATTGTGCTAAGTAATTACTATTCGAGGCCTTATAAGCTTGAATTTTAAAAATTAATGCACGAATTATCTCATTGGCTGGTTATATGGTTTAATGTTAAAAAATAAACTAGCCAATAATGTGCAGAATTTGATATATTTCAGAGAGTCGGCAAATGTATTAAAATTAACATATCACAGGTTTTTTTTTAAACTGAATTTTTGAAAGTTTTGATTAATCAATTTTATTAGATTGAATTCAGAAAAGATTAAAATTTAAACTTGATGATTATATTTAATTTAGATTAGCCATTAATTTTAGATTACAATTTATATTGGCATTCTGTATTAAATTGTACTATTATTACTTTTATATGATTAATGATTGATGTTGTGCAAATAGATTAGCCAGTAATTTTGCCTTTGTTATATAGATTTGATAAAATCAAAGGGGGTCGCCAATTCAGTTTTACTGCGTGATATTCTCTTGCGAGGCACTGGATTAATAAACAAATACACCAACCGTAAGCGTAGCGAAATAGCCGGATAGCTTTAGATAGCGCGCATCTGTCTGTTGCATATAGGGATTGCTTGCGGGTCTTCTTTGATGACAGATACACTTTTACTTGTCGCCTGACTATTAGACCGTAAAATTGGGTGCTAAGCCAGTGCTTTGCACGACGATCTAACACACACCTTCACTAACTTGTGCCCTTCACCCTCTAGAATTGTTGAAAAAATTAAACTTAAAATGTGTAAATTGTTTTTGATTGGTCGTCACGTTTCAGGTGAGCTTTTTAGTGGGCTCCAACGAAGAGGACAGCGCGGCGAATCCGACTGCGGCTGGTCAGGACCCAGAGAAGGACGATGTCATCTCCCTGGATAGCCAGGACGCTATTTCTGACGATTCGCCTACCCCGTCTTGCACGGAGAAGCTTTCACCTCCTTTGAGGTTCGGGATCTTCAAGTTAAACCTATTGGATCGGATACAAAGGGGGGGGGGACTTAAATGATGAAGCGTTTAGGATAGTTGGGTTATGTGAATTATGATGTTATAGTCTATTTTTTACTTGCTTATTTAGGGGGTAATATCAACGACATTAAGAATAACCGAATCAAAATGTGAAGAATAGTATTACTTTAGAAAAAGCGCAATCGTGATTATAATTATTGAATTTGGTATGGATTTTTTTTATATTTTAGCCTTTCAGAATGATTGAATACGAATGCGCAATCACGATTCTATTACCAAAGGGAAATGAATGGTTTATGTGAAAATTATATGAAATGGAATAACTGAGTAGTTTTTAACTGGAATTAGGTCGATAGGAACATTAGTTGAATTGTTAATATAAAAATATTAAATAAACACTACATGATATTATTAAGTTCGCCCTGTATATCAATATTATTATTATTATTATAACATGCACATATTAATATAAATTAAGAAATGATGTTAATTAAGTAATTATAGTATATCTGTATTACCCTTACATCATGACAATAGTACAATTAAAAATTAATTACTAATTAGTACTTCATTGATTTTAATTATGCCGTTATTTCACCATTAATTTTACGATTCAATTTACAAACTTAATTCCAGAATATTTCGTTTTTCGCCCAACTTAGGCCGACGATGTCCCAGAGCCATTTTATTCGTACCCAGAAGAGCATGGATGTCAAAGATTTTAGTGTAGCTACTCCCGAGGAGTTTGTGCGCCGTTTTGGAGGCAACCGTGTCATTAACAGAGTAAATAACTTTTATCATTAATCTTAATGTTAATTAACTTGATTCTTTATGGTTTTTGTCAACTTTAAATTAATTCGTTTATATTTGGATTATAAAATATAAAGATTATAGTATTAAAATATATGTATATATATTAACAACAGATTAATGTATTTATCATAAAAATAAATGTTAAATAAAATCAATTAAGAAATTTTTTGAATGGTAGGTTTTAATTGCAAACAATGGAATCGCCGCTGTCAAGTGCATGCGTTCCATCCGACGATGGGCCTATGAGATGTTCCGCAACGAAAGGGCCATTCGCTTCGTTGCTATGGTAACACCGGAAGATTTGAAAGGTATTTGAAATTGACATTGTTTGTTTCGTAAAAAAGAAGATAACCGGACCTGACACTTAAGATAATTTGACCGACAATTAAAGATAATTGATCTAAAGTCGAAAGACGATTGATCTCTAATTAAAAGAAAATTGATATTAAATTGAAGGTAATTAGGGTTCATAAAAATGAATTATTTTTAGCCAATGCGGAATACATAAAGATGGCCGACCATTACGTCCCCGTGCCTGGTGGTACCAACAACAACAACTACGCTAATGTGGAGCTGATTCTCGACATTGCTAAAAGGATGCAGGTATCGCTCTAGCTGTCCATCCATCTGTGTACCTTAACGTGCAATTATCTAACTGTCTATCTATCTAACTTTCTATCTGTCTGTCTGTCTATCCATCCATCTGTTTATCCATCTGTTTATCTATGTATGTTTATCCATCCATCTACCTCTCTCTCTCTACCTCTATCTATCTGCATATCCATGTACCTCGCTCGCCCTACCCCTCTCTATCTATCTGCATACCCATGTACCTCTCTCTCTACTTCTATCTATCTATCTGTCTATCTATCTATCTATCTATCTATCTATCTCTATCTATCTATCTATCTATCTATCTATCTATCTATCTATCTATCTATCTATCTATCTATCTATCTATCTATCTATCTATCTATCTATCTATCTATCTATCCATCTGTCTATCTGTCTGTCTGTCTATCTGTCTATCTATCTATCCATCTATCTATCTATCTATCCATCTATCCATCTATCCATCTATCCATCTATCTACTTATCTATCTTTACACGAAAGTGAAGCTGATTCTCGACATTTCTAAAAAGAATGCAGATATCGCCCTTTCCCATGAAAGACTATCTGCCGCATCTTTTACTTACACAGTATATTTACTACATTCTTTTAACCGTCCTGATTAAGTCATAATTATTATAATTAAGATATCAGTTATGTTAACCACTAGGTTTAAACATTACCTGATATAATTATAAAATTTAAAAGCAAGTGTCTTGCCCTTAATATGTTAATTATACCAACAATTACAATTAACTTTAGCTTAGTCTTTTTTTTATATAATCAAGTCGTGACATTGGGTTTTTAGGTGCAAGCTGTATGGGCCGGTTGGGGCCATGCCTCTGAGAATCCCAAGCTTCCCGATTTGCTAAACAAGAACAACATTGCATTTATTGGACCCCCTGAGAAAGCCATGTGGGCCCTTGGTGATAAAATCGCTTCGAGTATCGTTGCTCAGACCGCAGACATACCCACGTTGCCCTGGTCGGGTTCTGGTAAATTTATGATTAAACATTCCCAAAATTAACCGAATCTATAATAATCAAATTAAAGTAATGGCCTAAATATTTGGAAAAAAATATATACAATTATTACAGTCAAAAGGTCAATACATCATTAAATAAAATAGTGAAATAATATAATCTGATGTCTTAATAAAATTGAAAGCAATTATGCAATACAGATAGATTGATAACACCTAGATAATTTAGTATTGTTCAGTTTAACTTAAATTAATTAAATTTAATATAACAAAACGAAATTAATTAAGTTAAGGTAAGACCTAGTAATAAAAATAGATGAATAATTGCAATCAAGTTAATCTAATAAATAATAAAATAACGAGAATCCAACAATCGTAATGGGTAAAAAATTTATGAAATGATTTTTTTTTGGCGGAAAGGTTTGAAAGCGGAATTCCGTGACAAGCGCATCAAGATATCACCCGAATTGTACCGAAAAGGCTGCGTTGAGGCCGTCGAGGATGGACTGAAACACGCCCAGAGAATCGGATTCCCGGTGATGATCAAGGCCAGCGAAGGTGGCGGAGGCAAAGGCATCCGCAAAGCCGAGTCGGCCGAGGAATTTCCCAACCTGTTCCGTCAAGTAGGATCATCCTTTATAAGCAAATTCATAAAAGTATTTACATATGATTAACTATAACAACATTAACTTTTATAGCCACATTACAGTAATTAATTTGATGGGTTAGAAGTTATCACTGTCATGGGTGTTCATTAATTGGTGAAATAACTTTATAGTTATTTTAAAGTTGTAATTTTTAAATTATAATGATATTTTATATATAGTATTATGTTTAAAAATGTAATGGCTATCTTTAAATAGGAGTTAAACTAACCTATGCTAGGGTTGGACGATATTCTAATGTCGACCCATCGATGTTTTGATTTGATATATCAAGCAACGAAATGTGACATTTTAGGTGCTGATATTATCGAAACCAGCACCGGTCCTCTATCAATCATGGTATTTGATATGATGTGTCGTCCAATCCTGGTCTCAAAGTTTAGAGTCCAACTTTAATGTTCTTTTGTGATAAAACAACCTTTTCGATGTTTTAAAGGTGCAAGCGGAAGTTCCAGGCTCGCCTGTGTTTGTGATGAAAACGGCTGGATGCGCTCATCACTTGGAGGTGCAGCTTCTGGCCGACCAGTACGGGAACGCCATCTCGCTGTTCGGCAGGGACTGCTCCATTCAGAGGCGTCATCAGAAGATTATTGAAGAGGCGCCGTGCGTCATCGCCCAACCCGATATCTTTGAAAAGATGGAGAAAGTATTGTTTGATTGTCAAATTTTTAATTTTTAATTTTCACCAACTTTTTAATAATTTATTTACTATATTTACTTACAAGTAATTTAATAATTGAATATTCATTTGAATAGTTTGAGTAGTTTTAAATTTAAGAGTCAATTTAATCTTATCTTGGAGCAAGTCGAGTCGAAGAATCTTAATTAATATTCATTCAGTTTTTATGAATAATCATAAAGCTTTTGTTACAACCGTATTTCAGTTAATATTAATAATAATATGATTTGAATTAATTAATGATTTAAATTCATCACATCTTTTATCCGTGAATTAAATTGTGTAGAATTATTTCTGATTTATTTTAATAATGTTTTTTAGAATATTATTTGTCGCTGTAAATTAAATATTACCAGAAAATGTGTTTTAAAAAATAGGCAGCGGTCCGTTTAGCCAAGATGGTAGGCTACGTCAGCGCGGGAACGGTCGAGTACCTCTACGAGCCTGGAGGAAAATTCTACTTCCTGGAACTGAACCCTCGTCTACAGGCAAATATATTCATTTACGTCAAAGTCTTTTAAATTTTCCTTTTTTATACTTATTTTCGCCGTACAAGATGCTATTTTAGAAATGATCAGATTTATAATACATGTAACGAATTAGGTGGAGCATCCGTGCACGGAGATGATCTCCGATGTCAACCTACCAGCCGCTCAGCTGCAGATCGCCATGGGAATCCCGCTGTACCGAATCAAGTCCATTCGCGCCTTGTACCGCATGAATAGCTGGGGCGACTCGCCCATCGACTTTGACGACCCGCCCAATAAGCCGCGCCCCTGGGGTCACGTGATCGCTGCCCGTATTACCAGTGAGAATCCCGAAGAAGGATTCAAAGTATTGAACGATCGACATGCATTATTATAATATTGACATAAAATAAGATGAATGATATACAGATAGAAAGACAGAGACAGATAGGTAGATATATAGATGATAGATGGATAGAAAAATAGATAGGTAGATAGATAGATGGATAGATAGATGGATAGATAGATGGATAGATAGATGGATGGATAGATAGATAGATAGATAGATAGATAAATAGATAGATAGATGGATAGGTAGAGGGATAGATAGGTAAACGGATAGATAGGTAGATGGATAGTATAGATAGATAGATAGATAGACAGGTAGATAG
>JAIQCU010000531.1:0-12500 GCA_022114935.1 Leptestheria dahalacensis | reverse complement strand
TTCCAGCCCAAGTTGAAAGAGACCATTGAGAAGATGATGCACATACTCAAGGACCCCAGTCTTCCGCTACTGGAACTGCAGGAAGTCATTTCGTCCATTTCCGGAAGGATTCCGCACCAGGTGGAGAAGAAGATCCGCAAACTGATGGCCCTGTACGCCAGCAATATCACGTCGGTCCTGGCCCAGTTCCCCAGCCAGCAGATTGCCACCGTCATCGACACCCACGCGGCTACCTTGTCCAAGAGGGCCGATCGCGAGGTGTTCTTCCTCACCACGCAGGGCATTGTGCAGCTTGTGCAACGCTACAGGAATGGAATTCGAGGTTAATCAATTTTATTATGAAGGACTGCATATGATATTGTAACCCTTGAATTACAAACGATTGCTTAACTATGCGAATATTAGTTTGCAATGTTACTGTCAACAGTATTATAATGTTAGGTGATATTCGTTATTATAATTAAGAATAATCATCTGATGCAAATTGAGTACGATTAATAGATAGCATTACACTGTATAAGGTAATATGTCAGTAAAGAAAAAATAGCTGCGATAACGGTGCAGATATCAGCTAATAATATTAATACAAAATTGTACTGGCAGGTCGACTGAAGGCTGTCGTCCAGGAGCTCCTCAAGCAGTACTTGAGCGTGGAGATTCAGTTCCAGCACGGCCATTACGACAAGTGCGTCTCCACGTTGCGCGAAAAGAACAAGGACAATATGGCCAACGTGGTGGCAACCATCTTCTCGCATTCCCAAGTGGCCAAGAAGAATGTCTTGGTTACTCAACTTATCGATCACCTGTGGAGCCACGAACCGGGCCTCACTGATGAATTGGCCGTTATACTTAAAGTATTATATCATTAATTTAAACTACTATTGATTATCATTAAGTTATTAGTCATTACAATATTCAGTTTAAATAAGATACGTATATGACAATATGGTGACAAAAAACTACAAATTGTTTCCACCATTCCTGATTTTAGAACTTCACATGGCGGTTATCTGATATAATTTATGAATTGGTTACAGGACTTGACGACGTTGAACCGGTCGGAAAACGCTCGCGTCGCCCTGCGTTCTCGCCAGGTGCTGATTGCCGCCCACCAGCCGGCCTACGAACTGCGGCACAATCAAATGGAATCGATATTTTTGTCTGCCATCGACATCTACGGCCATGATTTCCACCCCGAGAACCTGCAGAAGCTGATCATGTCGGAAACGTCCATCTTTGATGTGCTGCACGACTTTTTCTTCCACATCAACAAGGCTGTAAGGATGGCTGCCTTGGAAGTCTACGTCCGTCGGTATTAAATTCAGTTTCTTAAAAATTATATTTTAAAGACTGGTTTGATGATAAGTTAATGATATATTTTAATGATGATTAAATTATTGATAGTCAGTTCACTAAAAATGTAATTGTTAAGTTTAAGTTAAGTTATTAAGATAATAATGTATAACGTCTGTCCAATAGGTCCTACACGTCGTACGACTTGACTTGCCTCCAGCACAAGGAGATCAGCAGCAAGGATTGCATTGTCCACTTCAAATTCCTACTGCCCTCGTCACACCCGAATCGAATTCCGCACAACAAGGCTACCTCTCAGCTTAGTCTGGACGAGATTGCCAACATTCCGGACAATCCGGCTGATCTGGAAAGCTGCCAGAGGACGGGCTGCATGGCTTCATTCTCCAAACTGGAGGAATTTGAGGAACATTTCGATACCATTATGGAATTCTTCGATGACGACGGACCGTTCAATAACTCTATGGACGATATCAACCCGGATTTCCTGACTAGTGAGACTTTGCCGCTGTCGAGCTCGTTTACCGACTCGGCACCGCATCCGGAATCATCTGTAATTTGATTACAATATTTAAATAACCAGTTGGTTATATCCATCTATCTATCTATTTACCTGTATATCTATGTATCCGTCCATCTATCTATCTATCTATTCGTCTATCTGTCTAAATATAATCCTAGCTAACTATCTAATTTTCTATTGTCCAACTATCCATCCATCTATGTATATATCTTTCCACCCATCAGTCTGGCTGCCTCTGTATCTGTCTATCTATCTCTCTATCTACCTATCCTTTTGTCTAATCATCTATTTTTCTATATCCTATCTATCCACCCATCCCTCCATCCATCCGTCTATCCATATCTATCCATCCATCCATCTGTTCTACCTTTCCATTCTACCATCCGTCTATCCGTGCATCCGTCAGTCTATTAATAGTACAAGTTCTTACATTAGATACGTAATTCATCAGAATGGTAATTGACTGTTGTATAGGAGCCAATTCACATTCTGAACGTGGCCATCCGTTACGACCACGAGATCGAAGATAACGTTCTCAGCGAGGTCTTCGGCAACTTCTGCGCTGCACGACGCCCTCAACTGGCCGACCACGGCATCCGCCGGATCACTTTCGTCGTTCTCTACAAGAGACAGCATCCGAAATACTTCACGTACCGCGCTCGAGACAACTTCAACGAGGATCGAATTTACCGTCACCTGGAACCGGCGCTGGCTTTCCAGCTGGAAATCAACCGTCTGCGCACGTACGAACTCGAGGCCCTGCCCACTTCCAACCAGAAAATGCATCTCTACCTCGGCAAGGCCAAGGTGGCCAAAGGTCAAGAGGTTACCGATTACCGATTCTTTATCCGGTCTATCATCAGACACTCGGATTTGATTACCAAAGAGGCGTCATTCGAGTATCTTCAAAACGAAGGTAATTTACAAATTTTTAGTACTGAAATTCAACTCGTTTTTACAGTAATATTCGAAGAAGTCTAAAATATTAAATTACATATCGATTTAATTAGATAAATATAAAAATAAATGTCTATTGAATTATAAGTATATTGCTGTATTCCTGTTAATAGGTTATGTTTCCAATAGTTTAACTGATAATTCTGTGAAGGTGAACGTTTGCTGCTGGAGTCCATGGACGAACTGGAGGTTGCTTTTTCGCACCCGTACAGCAAGCGGACCGACTGCAATCATATCTTTTTGAACTTTGTGCCTACGGTCATTATGGATCCGTCAAAGATTGAGGAGAGCGTCCGCAACATGGTGATGAGATACGGACCTCGACTCTGGAAGCTGCGTGTGCTCCAGGTTTAAGAATTTCTTATTTTTTGTTTGATGTTAATACTATTAGATTTATTTAGAATTGTTATATTTTGTGTTAAATTCTTAATATTGAAATGTAATTTTTTATTTCCGATTTTCTAGTTGTAATGACTACAATTCTTTCTCAATTTTCATTTTTGAATTATTAACTCTTTTAATGATTAATTTTGCAATGTCTAAAAATTATGACTTTTTGCATTTCTAGTTCTAGGTTGTTATTAATGAATTAGAAAAGTATGTCTATCTATGTATCTTTCCATGTATCTATCTAGCTGTCTGTATTTCTATCTGCATATCTATCTATCTATTTATCGATCTATGGAAATTTGTTAAAATGTATGTTTCAGTGTTCAAATCAGTTCAGGTTTAAAATCTTGCGTTCGTTCACAGGCTGAGCTGAAAATGATCATCCGCCAGACGCACAACGGCAAAGCGGTTCCCATTCGCTTGTGCCTGTCCAACGAGAGCGGCTACTACCTGGACATCTGCCTGTATAAGGAAATCACCTGCCCTCGCACTGGAATCGTCAAATTCGAAGCTTACGGCGCGCGTCACGGACCCCTACACGAGCTGCCCATATCGACACCGTACATGACCAAGGATTACCTTCAGCTCAAGAGGTTCCAGGCGCAATCGAACGGCACCACGTACGTTTACGACTTTCCTGACATGTTCCGGCAAGCCTGCAAGCGTCTCTGGATGGAGTTTTACGCACGACAGCCCAAGAATAGCATCCGGCTACCGGAGGTGCTCGTCACTCACGTGGAGCTGGTCCTGGATGCAGATGGAGTCCTCAGGGAGCAGAAGAGACTTCCCGGAGAAAACGACTGCGGTATGGTTGCCTGGAGAATGAAGCTGTTGACGCCGGAATATCCGGACGGCCGTGAGATCATCGTCATCAGCAACGATATCACCTTTATGATTGGCTCGTTTGGTCCCAAAGAAGATAAGCTCTTTCAGGCGGCTTCCGAATTGTCCAGGAAGTTGAGAATCCCGCGCATTTACCTGGCCGCCAACAGTGGAGCCCGCATCGGTCTGGCCGAGGAGATAAAACATTTGTTCAGAGTCGCCTGGGTGGACGCCAATGACCCCGAAAAGGGCTTCAAGTATCTCTACGTCACCCCCGAGGATTTCAAGAAGGTGTCGGCCGTCAATTCCGTCAAGGCCGAGCTCACTGACGATGATGGAGAATCTCGCTACAAGATCACTGATATCATTGGTAAAGAGGACGGGCTCGGTGTGGAGAATCTGAGACATTCGGGAATGATTGCTGGAGAAACTTCTCAGGCTTACAAGGTCTCATCTTTATCAGCCATTCTCTATTCTTAACATTTTTCTATTCACTCGTCGATTTTTAAATGTCCTTATACACGTATAAGTTATACGTCTATAGTCACTTAATTAAGTACTGAAAATTATGTTTAAGTATTAATTTGTTAAAATACTAATAATTTGTACTTAAAGGCAGCAATTTATGTCTATAATTAGCTTATTAATTAATTACTGAACCGTAATAGTTACGTTCTAAAATTGATCTAAATATTACGGTTAAAGAATATGTTGACCAACTTACTGAAAAACAGCTTTACTAAGCGTAATTGTTATGGAGACATTAATTAATATCTGTTTTTATATATCATGTTAATTTAGTATCAAGTGTAATAGTTAATTAGAATTAAGTTGTATCTGTTATTACTTACTGAATTTGCAATGTACAATATATTATTGGCTTTTTTTTAAAAATCATTTTGTTATTACAGGAAGTCGTCACAATGTCGCTGGTAACTTGCCGCGCCATCGGCATCGGCGCCTACCTGGTCCGTCTGGGGCAGCGCGTCATTCAGATTGAAAACTCGCACATTATCCTGACCGGTTACAGTGCCTTGAACCGCCTCTTGGGACGCGAGGTTTACACGTCCAACAACCAGCTGGGCGGCGTGCAGATCATGTACAACAACGGCGTCTCCCACCGTACCAATTCGCACGACCTGGACGGAATTCAGAGTCTGTTGCGCTGGCTCTCCTACATACCCAAGTGCAAGGGCGCGGGACTGCCAATCACCATCTGCAGCGACCCCGTCGACCGGGAGGTGAAATTCTACCCGACGAAAGCACCCTACGATCCTCGGTGGCTGTTGAACGGCCGCGCTAATCCGCACCATCCGAATGAATGGGATTCCGGGTTCTTCGATCAGGGAAGTTTTGACGAAATCATGGCCGCCTGGGCTCAAACCGTCGTCTGCGGAAGGGCTAGACTTGGAGGAATCCCTGTAGGTGTCATTGCCGTGGAGACGCGGACGACTGAATTGAATCTACCGGCCGATCCCGCTAATCTGGATTCGGAGGCGAAGATTATATCTCAGGCCGGTCAAGTCTGGTACCCTGACTCGGCGTACAAAACTGCTCAGGTATTTTGATCATGACGTAATTGAAGATGATTGAATTACGTTTATTGTTTATCAAGTTATTAGTCTACGTACGTAATAATTTTTCTCAACTGAAATTATCTTGTAGGCCATCAAAGACTTCAACCAGGAAGAGCTACCGCTGATCATCTTCGCCAACTGGCGCGGTTTCTCGGGCGGCATGAAGGACATGTACGAGCAGGTGATCAAATTCGGCGCCTACATCGTCGACGGCCTGCGCGAGTACCGCCAGCCAATCATCGTCTACATCCCACCCTATGCCGAATTGAGAGGAGGAGCCTGGGTGGTCATCGATCCCACCATCAACGAATCGTACATGGAGATGTTCGCTGACCCGGAATCGCGTGGCGGAGTCCTGGAACCGGAAGGTGTCGTCGAAGTCAAGTACAAGATTAAGGATCTGCTCAAAACCATGGCCAGAATTGATCCTGTCATCAAGGAGATTCGACAGAACTTGAGCATCCCCGAGCTGGCGGCTGCTGAGAAGAGAAACCTGGAGAGGCAGCTGAACGAGAGGGAGCAGCTCCTGGCTCCCATGTATCGTCAGGTACTTATTTATCTATCGAGTCTCGGCCAAAGGCTGAATTAGCCCACGTACAGTACGTATTCACCACAAACAAACAAACCCGAGTTCGTAATAATCACACTAAATAGTCAAGAGAGGAACTAGAATTGAACGATGACAAGTATAGATTAGTTTAATCCTATTCATAGTAACTGATGATATTCTGTAGATGTAACGTTTGTTAAATCATGTCAATTGACTTTGACGTATCAGTAATTATTAGTTTTTTTTAAACGTGACGTGTGTGTCTATATCAGTTCATATTATTAACCACTTGATGTAATTCTGCTTCTATGGACGTCAAAGTTTTAATTTATATAATGTATTATTATTTAGCCATTAATACTTGTATGCAATAATAATGTCCTTCACGTGTATGGCTTATGTGTATTACAGAGAATTTGATCTATAAATGATAATTTTAGGTGGCCACTTATTTCGCCGATCTGCACGACACTCCGGAGCGCATGCAGGAGAAGGGCGTCATTCAGGAGATCATCCCGTGGCGCAGTTCGCGCTTCGCGCTGTACAAGAGATTGCGTCGGCGTCTGCTGGAGAAGGACGTCATCAACAAGTTGCTCAATGTGAATCCGCAGTTGACTCACCCGCAGGTGGACGCGATGCTGCGGCGCTGGTTTGCCGAAGACCGCGGAACTACGGAGGCCTATCTCTGGGATAATGACGAAGCTGTCATTCAGTGGCTGCAGAATCAGCTTTCGGTATTTTTTTTTAAATGTTAATTGAAGTCGCCCCAGTTATTTTGATATTCGTATATGATTATTTTATGGTTGTTATTTATTTATTATTTTACAGATTTTTTTTGTATCTTGTTATTTACAGTTATTTTCAATTTCTATAATTGAATTATTACTAAAAATTATGCATATTATTTGCACCTGCCCCTTTCGGTGAATTAAAATATGCAAATCTTATTTTCACTAAAACAAGATGTTTAGATAGGAAGTAGATTGATAAATAGTTACATAGATAGACGGATAGATGGATAGATGGATAGATAAATAGATAGATAGGCTGGTAGGCACGTAGGTAGATAGAAGGCAAAATAAATATATAAACAAGTAGACAGGTAGAAAGGCTGATAGATGGATAGATAGGTAGGTGGGTAGGTGGATAGATAAACAATTGGATAGATAGACTGACAGACAGAAAGATCAGATAAGTAGATAGATAAATAAATAAATAAATAAATAAATAAATAAATAGATAGATAGATAGATAGATAGATAGCAAAATAAATGTATAAACAAGTAGACAGGTAGATAGGCTGAATATGGATGGATAGGTAGATGGGTAGGTGGATAGGTAACACAAGTGGATAGACAGATAGACAACTGCAATAAGTATTTTGATAGAGAGATAGATGGACAGATAGATCAAATAAGTTGATAGATAAATAGATAAATAGTTAAAATAAGTAGATAGATAGATAGATAGGTGGATGGCAAAATGAATATATAAATAGGTAGACAAATAGATAGGCAGATAGATGGATAGATAGGTAGATGGGTAGATGGATAGATACAAAGTGCATAGATAGATAGACAGCTACATCAAGGAGTTGGATAGACACACAGATAGATCAGGTAGATGTATAGGCAGGCAGTTCAATCTACCTTAATTTATTTAATTTGGATGTATGTGGCTCGTAGTAAATTTTTCGATTATCGAATCTCATTAATTTTTAATTCTAATTAAAATTATCTCTTGTAATAGGAGGAAAGTTCCAAGTCGATCATCATGGAGAACACCCGCTGCCTGAAGCGAGACACCGCTCTATCGCAGATCCGCAGTCTCTTGCAGGAGCTCCCGGAGATCGGACTGGACACGGTGATGCAGATCCTGCAGACGCTGACCCCGACGCAGCGTGCGGAAGCAGCTCGACTGATTAGCCGCATGGAGGGCAGTCCACCGTCTGCACCGGCCCCCAGCAGTCCGGCCTCGAGCACCCCGACTGACGTCCCTAGCGAGGAGATTCTTCAATAATTTGTTTGTTTGTTCTTACCTTCTATTTTCTCCACCTATTTTTCTAAAATTTGTTTTAAAAAAAGTTTAAGAAATTTGTCGCCATCTCTGCAAATTCTATATATATTATATAATATAAACATTAAAATTAAAGTAAGAAATCTGGCAGACATTCCGTTTTAAGCAGCAATGTGTAGTTTGAAGGTCAGATTAAAAATGACCGGATCATACCCGGGGTACAATGACTCAAATTAGCGCGCAACTTGAGAACGCTGCCATCCAGTATACCAATATGTTAGTTTTACTTACTATTTTGGGTAGGAGTTATTTATAGACAAAACCCAACCCGTTATGTTATGAGTTTTGAAAAGGATCAATAAATAATTACGGAATAAAAGAAGAAACATAAAAAAAAATTAAAAAAAAACGACTGGGGTAGACTTTGGCTAATGGAGCATTCTCTTCCGTCAGGGTCGTTTATTACAGTCTCACTTTAATTGCACAGGTTCAGTGAACCAACACCGAGGACATGGTAAACAAAAGGGACAAGTCGCAGTAATCAACCATGATTCGCCTTTTTAAGAAAAACACACGCGAAATTGAAGAAATTAATAATGGGAAGGACTTGATAACCCCTCTCGGTCTGTCTACTGTTTTTTTCTTCTTCTAATAATTAAACAGATATGATAGACATTAGCCAATTACAAACAAAGAAGTTTAGAAAGTTGTATTATGTACATAGGGATATTTTTTTGAATGGAAAAAGAGCGAGGTTTTCACGGTTCGATGTTTGATTCCCACGCAGTCAATTTCCTAATGGTTTAATTCATGGATAGGAATAACTCGGGTGAAGCCATAGGTACTAAGATCATTCGCATTCACAGAGACCGGAACAAGTCAAACATACCGTCTGAATTCAAATCAAACAGATAATCAAATATCGTTAGAGTTAATTATACTTTTTCAAACTCATTCAGATGGCGTCAGTATCAATGTAAGATTGTAACAGCAATTGAAATAACTGGGATATTATGAAACATGTCAAATTAGAACACAGGGTTTTTGAAGCGAATTACTCTTAACCGAATCCAATGGTTCCATTATTGATAATGATGAATGGAAATAACCCTGGGACTAAATTGGTCGCATTCAGGCCCAGCAGATAGGTCAGGTAGAACAGATAGGGGAAATAGCTGAAAGGGTAGGTAAAACCGTTTGCAGCTGCTGCGGCAGCAGCAGCAGACGAAGAACTCGAACTAGAAGCTGCTACCGCCGATTCCTGCTGCTGCTGCTGCTGTTGAGCAGTTCCACCGGTGATGACCAGCGACGGCGAAGGAGATCCGGTCCGGACTCCAGCCAGTGCGAATGCCGCAGCAGCGCCGACTGCTAAGCAAATGGGGACCAAGGCGAGGAAAAGCGGAGTGAAGTCGAAGCTGTGCTGCTGCACCGGCGGGTGGTATGAACCGTAGGATGGCTGCTGGTATGCTGCTGCTGCTGCTTTCGATTGCTTCTCCTCGAATCCTGGTGCGAAGGATGGCCAGTAAGACGAGTAATAGTCTTCGGAAGGTTTGCTGTGATCCTCGATGTAATTGGCTTCCTGCGGAACTGTGCGGAAATATCGTCTTTGTTAGTAATAACCCGGTGGTTAACAAGAAGGTAATAAACTGCTAGCTAAAGTCTTGAAAGATAATTAAATTAAGGTTAACTTAAGCTTAATTTAACTGAATCATTGATTTTTTGGTCCTAGTGTAAATTATAAGTGTGAAAGTAATGGCAACTGAGTGGATCGCACGAAATGATGGATCTCCTTAACTTAAGAATTTTATTTCGGTCAAACTTACAACCCGATTTGAACGAAATTTGACCAAGATTTAGAGTGCTACCAGTTCTACTTTCAGTAATTTTTTGGCTGTTGTACCTTTGAAAACTTGGGTTCCGTAAGCGATCAACTGCCCCCCCCCCCCCAGCAAGAAGCCTGTTTTATTGCTCTGGACTGTACCCGACACTAGACAAGCGCTTTTACACGAAACAAGAGAGGGAAAACAGCCGGGACGGTATTGAACGCATGAATGCTTCGTTAATACAAGTGCTGTAAAAGGACGCTCGTAAAGTGATCGTAAATGATCGTCAAAGAGTATAAAACACAGCTTTCACACATGTCCAAACGTAGCCGTGACGAAACAAGAATGCAATTCATTATCTCCCTGTCACTCTTGCTTTCCGGAGGGACTTGTTCGTCCAAGTTCGATATAAAAAGGATGTTGACATCGGCGTTGAATTATTATCCCCGCTTAATATCTACCGGCTTTTAGAGTTGAAACCACTTCTTATATTGCATTTTACTTAATTAACTTGTGTAAATACTAATTTAATGAAGACGAATCCAAATACGAATCCGTTATTACATAGTTTACCTGTGTTAACTTGATAAATTGTTATGTGGGTAGTATAGGTTTCTCCATTGAATTAACTTTAAATGAAATCATTTATCTAGTTGAACATCTGTGCATTCACTTCGATATAACTTTATACGTTAATTAGGGAGTATCCCGGATATCCGGATTGACCGGTTAATAGGCAGTCGGAGATCCGGAACGGCATTTTTGAATCCGGGAAAGTAACTAACATGTCTAACTCTGTCTGTCTATCTGTCTGTCTAACTGTATATTTATCTACCCGTCTGTCTATCTATCTGTATCTATTTGTCTATCGATCTGTCTGTCTGTCTTTGTTTCTTATCCGTCTAAATTATCTATACCTATCTATCTATCTGTCTGTCTCTCTTTCTATCTACCTGTCTCTCTATCTATCTAATTATCTATCTATCTGTTTGTCTATCTTTCTGCCTATCTATCTCCCTATCTGATTATCCACCTATCTTTCTATCAATCTATCTATCTATCTACATTTCTATCTATCTCTGTCTATCCATCTGTCTATCTATCCAGCTGTCTATCTATCCAGCTGTCCATCTATCTATATCTATCTGTCTGTCTGTCTATATATCTATTCATGTCTGTTTATCTATCCATATATATGTCTACCTGTAAGTCTATCCGTAGTAAGTTTATCTATCTATCTACTTGTCTATCTGTCTGTCTGTCTGTCTGTCTATCTATCTATCAATTCATCCATCCATCTACATATCCATAGATCTATCTGTCGATCAGAATTCTATTAAATTTAAGTTGGTAACACTGACTACAATATTTGGCGGTTTTTCTTTTATGTTAGCAAGTGCTAAATATACGTAGCGGTGGTCAATGCGTAGTAGCCATGGCCTAACTAAATAGTCTGTTAATTTAATTCTGGTAAGCCAATCTCATTTCAAATAATTACAACTTTGCCAGATTTGTTAATTTCATTTCAACTGCACCATCAATCAAGCAAATTAACCCGCTCCTCTCCATATGATCAACTTAGTAAACCCTAGTCGACTCTAGTAGTGGCTTAAACATATTTCCATTAACCGCATTCCTTAATATCAAATCAAATTAAATTTTTAATTAAATAGGTTCTATGTTTAATTAAAAATCCCTTACCTTTCAGAGCTTAAAATAACATGTAAAGTAGGGGGGCAATTGCCCACGCAGTTCCTCCATTTTGCCCCCGTAAGAGTACTAACTTGCCCCCGTTTTTGTTTGCAATTTGTGACAAATCAGCAGTTTGTTTTCCATTAATCTTCTTTGCCTTGTCAGTTGCCGAGGTAAGAGATACTTGACCAGACGAAAAGAACAGGAATAAAAAATGGGAACTGAGGGGTGAAAGGGTTCTACCTACCAGGAATTACAAGTGCGAAATTCCCAACGGTGTTATTTGGGATTTACGCAGAAAGACCGATTTCTCTGTACATGGGCTGGGAGAAAACCAGAGCCCCAGTGAAAAACGCAGTCATCATTCAGTTGTGGCAAAGTCGTCAAAAAAGGAAGATGGCAAAACGAGCAAATTCTTCGCTCTGTTCTTCAACAGACAAACCTCCCAACACTTTATTTTCCTGGCTAAGAAACTCGCGTCCCAGGACAGAAGAGAACGCGGCAAATGGTAGTTTTATGTTTTGGTTGATTTTATTTTAGCAGTTTTATCCGAGAAATAAGTGATGTATCTTCAACTGTTTCTTCGTGAATTCAAATGGGTAATCTGGAGTTAGCCTGAACTGATAAACCGAAAAAAAACATACAGTAAGTACTCTGCGCCTTGTCGCAATGCGCTTGAATGTACATAAATTGCTTTCATCGCTTGTTTGACTTTTAAGTGATCGGAATTTTTTCCGGCAGAATTCAATGCCAAAGAATTAGAAACTTTCATTTCGCTTCCTTATGCTGATGAGCCTTCTTCAGTTTCTGTTTCTTGTTCGGGGACAAGTGAAGCAAAA
>JAIQCU010000530.1:0-44085 GCA_022114935.1 Leptestheria dahalacensis | reverse complement strand
GCGCTTCTTCGAACGGTATTGTTAGACGCTCTTAGCATGGTTCACCCATTCAAGTAAGGATCCTCCTTCCCATAACAGCGGTACAACGGGCATTGCTTGAGCCAACAGCTCGACAATTATTGATCCGGATCGAACTTCCTTTATGTAAAGCTCGGCGGATACCTGATGTTGTTCGTTGGTTTCGTTTTCAATGAACCTCTCGAATTGCTGACCAACCCCCAGGAGTGCGAGAGTGAGATCGGTCAATACGACAGGCTTTGTGTTGTTTATCTTTATCTCGAGCTTGTTCGACAGGTCGAGTTCGATCAGCGGCTGTGTCATGAGTTATGAGTTATGAGGCCTAACGTAATGTATACCGCAAAACCTGCGGGATAAAAAAGCGGCTGCGGTATACATCTGCAACTCTTTCCTTCCGCAAGCCCCTTGCCATCTGGCATTGCGCTGCATACGCCGTATAAAAATACAGTTATAGAATTTTCACGAAACTCTCTAGGCCGCCTTTGCAGCCGACGCGCTTGCTCGACCAATTGCGGGAGTGCATACGTTACCGGCACTATAGCCCATGCCATTACACACAAGTCCGCCCTGATTCATGAAGCCAGCGCATATGTTCCGCGCCCTCGACAAAGTCTCTGACACGGGCGAAGCCGAGCCAGAGGGTTTTGACCCCCGGCTCGCCGTCATGCTTGCGGCCGAGGAAGCCGCCAAGCATCGCGATTTGGCGAATCACCTCGCGCAAGGTGGGCGGTTTGGGCGGCGGTTTCTTTTTGGCCAGGATGTAAGCGCCCTTCCATTCGGTCTCGGTAAACAGCGTATCCGCACTGAGATCCGGATGCGTGCGCCCCAAGCGAACCAGACGAGCCAAACGCCAGGCCACCGCCATATACACCGCCAGCGCCAGTTCCAGCTTGGCGACGCTGCCCAACTGCAACGCCTCGACCCGGCAACCGTTCTTCAGCACATTGAAGAAGATCTCGATTTCCCAGCGGCAGCGGTACCAGTCGATCAGTTCGACGGCGGCCGTGAAGTCGCTCACCGCACGGTTGGTCAGCAGGCGCCATTCGACCGGCTTGACTCCGGCCGGCGCTTCAACCTCTTTGGCGACCAGGCAGGTCACGTTGAGAATGCCGCCGCTCCCGTCGGGGATGTCGAGTTGGCGCGCCCACACCCCCTGACGCACCAGGCGTTCTCTCTGCCCCGCCCGGGCGGGGAGTGTGAATTCGATCTCCCCCAGGGACTCGCCGGCCGTCGCTTGCGCCCACAATCGCTGGCCATCGGGCAGCGTGCGATTGTGCTGGGCGCGCACCAGCCAGTCTGCCGGATGCCCCAGGTCGCGGGCGCGGCGCATCAGCGCCACGATGTCGGATTCGCGGTCACCGACATACACCAGCCGGGTGTCGGGCAGCGTCTCGGCGGTTTCCGCCACGCGCTCATAGCCTTCGATCCAGCGTTCGCTCTCCGAAATGCCGGGGCGCCGGCCATCCGCGCCCTTGGCGTGGCGTGTCCACATCCAGGCATCCGTGATGCCCAGCGGTTCCCGTTCCGGGGTGACCGCGTAAGTGGGGTGCAGATACAGGCCGCGTTGGGCCTCGTAAGACAGCGGCCCCAAGCCCTCGATGCCCTGACCGTTGAAGTCCAGCTCGGTGGTGTCTTGCAGGCACAGCACGACCGGGTGCTGGCGCATTCGGGCCACTGTCCGATCCATGTGCGGGGTGAGAATGGTTTCCCAACCCAGCGGGCGCTTGGCGTTGTTGGCCTGGTCAAAGAAGCGGTAAGTCGCCGCCGTTTCGCTCCAGTCAGCGCACGCACCTGGAATGCTGGCCGTCGGCTTGTCGGCAAATCGCTCCGTCAGTTTGACCAAACGTCGGTTCAAGCGCTGATCTCCAAGGTCTGCTCCCGAAAATTCCTCTTCCGCCCACGTCATCATCTCATCCTCACACCGCAAAGACGGATGGAGAAGCAAGCTGTATACCAGACAACAACCGTCAAGCAGGATGGTTACGTTTCAGCAGATCTGATGACAGGCGGAGTTGTGTGTAATGGCATGACTATAGCCTCAGTACCGAATAATCGTATACCTATTAGGTACGTTTTTCGTGCGATGAAACTGGTAAGACGGAAAAGGCCGTGACTTCACAATCACGGCCCCTTCTTTCACAACGCAACGAAGACCGTTGCAGTCAGCCCTCAGCCCAGATCAAACCGATCAAGATTCATCACCTTGTCCCACGCGGCAACAAAGTCGCGCACGAACTTTTCATGCGCGTCGCCGCATGCATACACTTCGGCGAGTGCGCGCAGTTGGGAGTTGGAGCCCAACGCCAGATCGACGACGGTGCCGGTCCATTTGACCGCGCCGCTTACGCGGTCGCGCCCTTCGAGGATGCCGTCGGCGTTCTTGTGCCACTGCGTGCGCATGTCGAGCAGGTTCACGAAGAAGTCATTGCTGAGCACGCCCGGGCGCTGGGTGAAGACGCCGTGCGGCGCCTGCCCGACGTTTGCGTTCAGCGCGCGCATGCCGCCAATCAGCACGGTCATTTCCGGGGCGCTGAATTTCAGCAATTGCGCCTTGTCGATCAGCAGTTCGGCAGCCGCGCTTTCGAGGCCTTTGCGGCAGTAGTTGCGGAAGCCGTCGGCCTGCGGTTCGAGCACGGCGAACGATTCGACGTCGGTCTGCTCCTGCGAGGCGTCCATGCGACCCGGGGTGAACGGCACCTGCACGTCGTGCCCGGCCTTGCGTGCCGCTTCTTCGACCGCCGCGCAGCCGCCGAGCACGATCAGGTCGGCGAGCGATACCTTCTTGCCTCCGGTTTGCGCGCCGTTGAAGCGTGCCTGAATTGCTTCGAGTGCGCTCAGCACCTTGGCCAGTTCGGCCGGCTGGTTGACTTCCCAATCTTTCTGCGGCGCGAGGCGGATGCGTGCGCCGTTCGCGCCGCCGCGCTTGTCGCTGCCACGGAAGGTTGAGGCCGAGGCCCAGGCGGTGCTTACCAGTTGCTGGGTCGACAGGCCGGCGCCGAGGATTTCAGCCTTCAGGCGGGCGCTGTCCTGCGCGTCGATCAGCGCGTGGTCGACGGCCGGAATCGGGTCTTGCCAGGTCAGCACTTCCTGCGGCACCAGCGCACCGAGGTAGCGGGCGCGCGGCCCCATGTCGCGATGGGTGAGCTTGAACCAGGCGCGGGCAAAGGCGTCGGCGAATTCGTCGGGGTTGGCGAGGAAGCGGCGCGAGATTTTTTCGTAGGCCGGGTCGAAGCGCAGCGCGAGGTCGGCGGTCGACATCATCGGCGCGTGACGCTTGGCCGGATCATGCGCATCGACCACGGTGTCGGCGCCAGCGCCGCCTTTCGGCCGCCACTGGTGCGCGCCGGCGGGGCTTTTGGTCAGCTCCCATTCATGGCCGAACAGGGTTTCGAAATAGCCATTGTCCCAGCGCGTCGGGTTGGGCTTCCATGCGCCTTCGAGGCCGCTGGTGATGGTGTGCGCGCCCTTGCCGCTGCCAAAGCTGCTGATCCAGCCGAAGCCCTGCGCTTCAATGCCTGCGCCTTCAGGTTCGCGGCCGACATGGCTCGGGTCGCCAGCGCCGTGCGCCTTGCCGAAGGTGTGGCCACCAGCGACCAGGGCGACGGTTTCTTCGTCGTTCATCGCCATGCGGGCGAAGGTTTCGCGCACGTCGCGCGCCGAGGCGACCGGATCGGGGTTGCCGTTCGGGCCTTCCGGGTTCACGTAGATCAGGCCCATCTGCACCGCGGCCAGCGGCTTGGCGAGTTCGCGGTCGCCGCTGTAGCGCTCGTCGCCAAGCCACTTGCCTTCCGAGCCCCAGTAAATGTCTTCTTCCGGCTCCCAGATGTCTTCGCGGCCACCGGCGAAACCGAAGGTTTTGAAACCCATCGATTCGAGCGCGACGTTGCCGGTCAGCACGAACAGGTCGGCCCAAGAGAGATGGCGTCCGTATTTCTGCTTGATCGGCCACAGCAGGCGGCGCGCCTTGTCGAGGTTGCCGTTGTCGGGCCAACTGTTGAGCGGCGCGAAGCGCTGCGCGCCGGTGCCTGCGCCGCCGCGTCCGTCGGCGGTGCGGTAGGTGCCGGCGGCGTGCCAGGCCATGCGAATGAAGAATGGCCCGTAATGGCCGTAGTCGGCTGGCCACCAGTCCTGCGAATCGGTCATCAGGGCATGCAGGTCCTTGATCACGGCGTCGAGGTCGAGGGACTTGAATGCTTCTGCGTAGTTGAACGCTTCGCCCATCGGACTGGACGACGGCGCGTGCTGGTGCAGCACTTTCAGCTTCAACTGCTCCGGCCACCAATTGGCATTACCGGGGGCGCCAGCGACCATCTGTTTTGCCGCCGCTCCGGAAAACGGGCATTTGCTTTCATTCGTCATCAGACTCTCCTTCTGCGCTTAACATCCATCGCGTCACCGACCAATGCGGTGCCGCAGATCAGATCAGGAATGCAGTTTGCCGAGCCAGGGAATAAATATCCATTTGATATCTCCTATCCGCTCAATCGACTTTGTTTATCGGCGAAATTTTTTGATAGTCAAGAAAATGACAATGCACCAATGGCATCGTCGGCACGCCTCCGGCGAACCCTCTGACCCGCCATCGACGGCATCCGCCGCGACCGCTACAATGCGCGTCTTGTTTTTCACCCTGCCCCCAGGATCTACAACTGCGAACGGCAATCATGAGCACGACACCTAAAAAAGTTTTTATCAAGACCTTCGGCTGCCAGATGAACGAGTACGACTCGGACAAAATGGCCGATGTACTGAACGCCGCCAATGGCCTCGTCAAGACCAGCACGCCGGAGGATGCCGACGTCATCCTTTTCAACACCTGCTCGATCCGCGAGAAGGCCCAGGAGAAAGTGTTCTCCGACCTTGGCCGGGTACGCGCGCTGAAACAGGCGCGGCCCGACCTGATCATCGGTGTCGGCGGCTGCGTTGCAAGCCAGGAAGGTGCGGCAATCGTGCAGCGCGCGCCCTATGTGGATGTGGTTTTCGGTCCGCAGACGCTGCATCGGCTGCCCGACCTGATCGACCGGCGCAAGCGCTCGGGCACGCCGCAGGTCGACATCTCGTTTCCGGAAATCGAGAAATTCGATCACCTGCCGCCGGCCCGTGTCGAAGGCCCGACGGCTTTCGTGTCGATCATGGAAGGCTGCTCGAAGTACTGCAGCTACTGCGTGGTGCCATACACGCGTGGCGAAGAGGTATCGCGCGGTCTCGATGATGTGCTCACCGAAGTCGCCGGACTCGCCGGTCAGGGCGTGCGCGAGGTCACGCTGCTGGGCCAGAACGTCAACGCCTACCAGGGCAAGTTCGGCGAAGGCGTGGCCGACGGCGAATACGCCGACTTCGCGCTGCTGATCGAATACATCGCCGATATTCCCGGCATCGAACGCATTCGCTACACGACAAGCCATCCGAAGGAATTCACCCAGCGTCTGATCGACGCTTACGCAAAAGAGCCCAAGTTGGTCGACCATCTGCACCTGCCGGTGCAGCACGGTTCGGACACCATCCTGGCGGCGATGAAGCGCGGCTATACGGTGCTTGAATACAAGAGCATCATCCGCCGCCTGCGCGCGGTGCGGCCGAACATTTCGATCTCGACCGACTTCATCGTCGGCTTCCCCGGCGAGACCGACGCGGACTTCGACAAGCTGATGAAGCTGGTCGACGACGTGGTGTTCGACACCACCTTCAGCTTCATCTTCAGCCCGCGCCCCGGCACCCCGGCCGCAAACCTGCACGATGACACTCCGTATGCGGTCAAGCTCAAGCGCCTGCAAACACTGCAGGCGCGTCTGAACGAGCAGGCCGAGGGCATCAGCCGCTCGATGGTTGACAGCGTGCAGCGGATTCTGGTCGAAGGCGTGTCGCGCAAGGACCCGAACGAACTGCAGGGCCGCACCGAGAACAACCGGGTGGTCAACTTCCCGGCACCGGTCGCCGCGCATGCGCGTCTGATCGGTTCCATGATTGACGTGAAGATCACGTTCGCCAACGCGCATTCTTTGCGCGGCGAAATCGCCATCAGCGAATGAAGTCACGCACGCCAACCCGCACCGGCGGTCACCCCGCCGGTCAGGCGCTGAGCGGCTTGCAGGCTCGTCCTGCAAGCCGCTGAACCCGGACAACATCACACCTCATCTTGAAACAGACTTCCGACTTCGTCGCCCCCAAGGGTGACAACGCCCGCCTCGTCAACCTGTGCGGGCCACTCGACGAGAACCTGCGCCAGATCGAGCAAGCACTCGACGTGACGATCCTGCGCCGCGGCCATCGCTTCAGCGTCAAGGGCCGCGTGGCCGCGCATGCCGCTTCCATTCTGGAGATGTTCTACAACCGCGCGAAGTCGCAACTGACGCTCGACGACATCCAGCTTGGCCTGATTGAGGCGCGCCATCCCGGCAGTGCTCATGGGGCGCATGGCACCATCGGCACGGTGGTGAAAATGACACCGGATCTGACCAGCGCGCCGGAAGGTCCGCTGCTGAACACGCGCCGCGCCGATCTGCAAGGGCGCACGCCGGCGCAGCGCGAATATCTGCAGGCCGTCCTGTCGCACGACATCACCTTCGGCATTGGCCCGGCGGGCACCGGCAAGACCTATCTCGCGGTTGCCTGCGCGGTCGACGCACTCGAACGCGACGCGGTCAAACGTATCGTGCTGACGCGACCAGCGGTCGAGGCCGGCGAACGCCTGGGCTTTCTGCCGGGCGATCTGGCGCAGAAAGTTGACCCATATCTGCGGCCGCTGTACGACGCGCTCTACGATCTTCTTGGCTTTGACAAGACGCAGAAGTATTTCGAACGGCAGATGATCGAGATCGCGCCGCTCGCCTATATGCGCGGACGTACGCTGAACCATGCGTTCATCATCCTCGACGAGGCGCAGAACACCACGCCCGAGCAGATGAAGATGTTCCTGACCCGCATTGGTTTTGGCAGCAAGGCCGTGGTCACCGGCGACACCTCGCAGGTCGATCTGCCGCGCGGCCAGAAAAGCGGGCTGAATGAGGCGCAGCGGATTCTCGGTGCGGTGCGTGGCATTGCCTTCACGCAATTTTCCAGCGCCGACGTGGTGCGCCATCCTCTGGTGGCGCGCATTGTCGATGCTTACGAGGCCGCCAGCCGGAGCGACGCTGAATGACACGCAAGGCGCCCACACTCAAACTTTCAGTTCAGTTCCCCGATACCACGCACAAAGCGTTGCTGCCGCGTACGCTGCTTGCGCGCTGGGTGCGCGCCGCGCTGTTTGCCGATGCCGAACTGACGCTGCGCTTCGTTGACGAGGACGAGGGCCGCCGCTTGAACCGCGGCTATCGCGGCAAGGACTATGCGACCAATGTGTTGACCTTCGCTTATGCGGAAAGCGAAGACGACCCGGTCAGCGGCGACATCGTGTTGTGCTGCGCAGTGGTTGCGCGTGAAGCGCAGGAACAGCGCAAGCCGCTTGAAGCACATTACGCGCATCTGATCGTGCATGGCGTGCTGCACGCACAGGGCTACGATCACGAAGATGACGCCGAGGCGGCCGAGATGGAGCAACTGGAAACCGAACTGCTGGGCTACCTTGGCTTGCCTGACCCCTACCGCTCGCAAACCTGAGGCGGGCAAACCGCTGACGCACGCGAGGCGGATATAAAGCTGACATAGAAAGCTGACATAGAAAGCTGACAAAGAAGGAAATATGCGCGGTGCTGCGTTACGCTGCACCGTGTCAAAGTTTTCCGGCCGCTTTGTTGTATCCTGATTGCCTCTTCAACCCTTGCGCCCCGTTTTGTCATGGCGCAAACGCATGAACGACACACACCCCGGTCGCAAGACCATTGAACGACCCCGCTCACTGCTTGAACGCCTGTCAGATTTTTTATCGCCAGGCCCTGACACCCGCGCCGAACTGCTGGAAGTACTGCATGACGCCCACACCCGGAATCTGATCGACGCCGACTCGCTGTCGATGATCGAAGGCGTGTTCCAGGTTGCCGAACTGCGCGCCGGCGACATCATGGTGCCGCGCGCACAGATGGATGCGATCAATATCGCCGAAGCGCCGGAAGCATTCATGCCTTTCGTGCTGCAGACCTCTCACTCACGCTTCCCGGTGTACGAGGACAGCCGCGACAACATCATTGGCATCTTGCTGGCGAAAGATCTGTTGCGCTATTACACCGACCCTGATTTCGACGTGCGCGACATGCTGCGGCCGGCCGTCTTCATTCCAGAATCGAAACAGCTGAATGTGCTGCTGCGCGACTTCCGCAGCAACCGCAACCACATCGCGATCGTCGTTGACGAATATGGCGGCGTCGCCGGACTGGTAACGATCGAGGACGTGCTTGAGCAGATCGTCGGCAACATCGAGGATGAATACGACTTCGAAGATGCCGAGGATCACATCATCGCCACCCGGGATGGCCATTTCCGGGTGCGTGCGCTGACCGAAATTGAACAGTTCAACGAGGCGTTCTCCACCGATTTCGGCTCCGAGGACGTCGACACCATCGGCGGCCTGCTGGCCAAGCATCTGGGCCGGGTGCCAAGACGCGGCGAGCGGATCGAACTCGGGCCGATGCAGTTCGAGGTGCTGCGTGCCGACGCACGGCAGGTCGACATGCTGCTCGTGCAGCGCACGCTACGATCCACGAGGCACGCACAAAGCGCTGACGAGACCTGAGCCGCCGTCAGGCCGCGCGCCCCATCGCTTACGCCGCAGCAGATGCGCTCTCCCGACCATACAGCGGGCGATAATGCCGCTTCAACCTCAGTCTGAATGTCCCGCTCACCCTCCCCGCGCTCCCCGGAATGACTTTCCTGCCTTTCGTCATCGCACCACTCGCCGGCGTCGCGCATGCTTACGCCTTCGCCCCATACCAGATGGGGTGGCTGCAGGTCGCGGCACTCGCGCTGCTGTTCGTGCTGGTCAGACGTGAGGGATCGGCACGCCGCGCCGCCTGGCTCGGTGGCTTGTTCGGATTTGGCTGGTTCTGCAGTGGCATCTGGTGGCTGTACATCAGCATGCACGTCTACGGCGGCATGCCCGCCGCAATTGCCGGCGCGGCGGTCGCCCTGCTCTCGGGCTATCTCGCGCTCTATCCGGCACTGGCCTGCGCGCTGCTTCAGCGCATGCTGGCCCGCCCCCCGCTGCCGCGCCTGCGAGATCTTCACGGCCTCGTGCTGGCGCTTGCGGCGGGTGGTATCTGGGGGCTGGCAGAATGGCTGCGCGGCACCCTGCTGACCGGCTTTCCGTGGCTGGCCAGCGGCTACGCGCATAGCGACAGCCCGCTGGCAGGCTTTGCGCCTTTGCTCGGGGTGTATGGCATCAGCGCGCTGGCCGGCTTGCTGGCGTGGTGCGCGGCTGTGCTGCTGGCCCCCACCGCCGCAGCGCATGGCGGGCGCTATAGCGACTACAACAGCGGCGGCATCCGCGCGGGCAACGGCACGCGACTGGCGATGCTGGCACTGCTGGTCGCGGTACCGGCAAGTGGCTGGCTGCTGGAAGGCCGGCGTTACACCGCTGCAAGCGCCACGCCGCTCAAGGTGCGACTGCTGCAAGGCAATATCAGCCAGGATTTGAAATTCCAGCCCGAGCAACTCGATGAGACGATCCGCGGTTATACCGAACTGATTACGGCGCAACCCGCAGATTTGGTGGTGACGCCGGAAACGGCTTATCCGCTGATCCTGCAACAGCTCCCCGGACATGTGCTGCCAACGCTGCAAGACTTCAGCACTCAAAGCGGAAACCATATCCTGTTCGGGGCAGCGGGCAGCGACGGACCAGACCGCTATACCAACAGCGCCTTTGGTGTCATCCCAAAGGGCCAGCGGCCGGAACATGCCGGCCATGACGAACCGGCGTTCCGCTACGACAAGCATCACCTGGTGCCATTCGGAGAGTTCATTCCCGCCGGATTCCACTGGTTTGTGCAAATGATGAATATGCCGATGGGCGACTTCCTGCGGGGCGCGGCCGTCCAGCCTCCTTTTCTGGTCAAGGATCAGGGCGTGGCCATCAATATTTGCTATGAGGATCTGTTTGGCGAAGAAATCGCGCGCACGCTGCGCGAATCGGCAACGCCCGCCAGCGTTCTGGTCAACATCACCAATCTCGCTTGGTTCGGCGATACCGTCGCGCTCGATCAGCATCTGCAGATCGCGCGCATGCGTTCGCTGGAAACCCAACGCCCGATGCTGCGCGCAACGAATACCGGCGTCACCGCGATCATTGCCGCCGACGGCCGGGTGCAATCCCGGCTCCCTAACTTCGAACGCGCGGTGTTAACTGGCATCGTGCATGGCCGAACCGGCCTGACCCCCTACACCCGCCTGGGTAATCTGCCGGTTCTGGTGGCCGCGCTGGCGTTTATTGCCATGCTTCTGATGGTCACTCGCCGGCAAACCCGAAACCTCTCCTGATCCCTCGCTCGACAGCGATCGCTTGATAGCCGGCGTATGTCGGCCTATAGCAACAAAATTTCGCCGAATGGTCCTTATTTCGCGAGATTCGCCCGAAAAATAAGGTTAAACCCGGATGCCACAAGCCACTCCGGCTAAAACCTTTGCATCGCCACCCCCGCCCAATGTCCGATAGCACAGCGCTTACGGATTCCCTACGATAGATAACATTCTGACTATTCAAGCGTATTCGCCGGCTCGGCATAACGGCAATTCCACATGCAACACGGACCTCGCTCCAAGATGAACTCAGTCTCAAGAAAATATGCTCTGCTGGTAACAGCGGCCGCCAGCGCCCTGGCGGGTAGTGCCATCGCCGCTGAGACTGACGAACTGCTGGATCTGTCGCTGCAGGAACTCGTCGAGTACCGGCTGACGACGATGCCGGGCAATACGCTGCGCGAAACCGCGACTTCGACCGCATCGCGGGCGGTCGTCGAAGAAAAGCTACGCCGTGCTGGCGTGACGCCTGCAGAGGAAGTCCTGCGCCTGACCCGCAATATGGATATGGCGGCATTGCGCGCAGACGCCGCCGAAGGTGCCCAGGTCGGTCGCTCAGCCGCGAAAGAAGCCGATTTTCTGGACCTCTCGCTCGAAGAGCTGGTGGAATATCGGCTTACGACAATGGCGCGCAAGGAGCAGCGGGTGGCCGACACGGCTGCGGCCGCCTATGTCATCACCGGCGAAGAACTGCGCCGCGCGGGCGCGACTTCGATCCCGGAGGCGCTGCGTCTGGTGCCAGGGCTGCACGTGGCGCAAATCTCCCGCAATCACTGGGCGATCAGTTCTCGCGGCTTCAACGAACGATTTTCCGGCAAGCTGCTGGTCTTGATGGACGGACGCAGCATTTATTCGCCTCTGTTTTCCGGCGTGCTCTGGGAAACCCAGGATACGGTACTGGAAGACATCGATCGCATCGAGGTCATCCGTGGTCCCGGCGCCGCGTTGTGGGGCACCAACGCCATGAATGGCGTGATCAACATCGTCACACGCAAGGCGCGCGCAACGCAAGGAACGCTGCTGTCGGCGATTGCAGGAACACCCGAACAGTTGACGCTGGCCGCACGCCACGGTGGCACATTTGGCGATGACGGCTACTACCGGGTGTTCTCGAAGGTCGACAAACAGGCAGGTTCGCCGGCAACCTTAACGGGTGAGCGCGGCAATGACAGTGTTCGCAGCCAGCGCCTCGGTTTTCGCATGGAAAAGCCGGTGGCCGGCGGCGAAGCCACGGCCATCGGCGAGTTGTTCCGCCATCGCAGCGGCGATGTCTGGGCGGTTCCGGTGCTGCGGCAGTTCGGCACCGCCCAGAGCCCTTACAGCAACGAACGTGAATTCCTGACCGAAGACCTCGGAGCCAGTCTGCTAGGCAACTACAGCTGGCGACTTGGCAATGGGGATGCGGCCCAGTTGCAGGCCTTCGTCGACCACATCAGCACCGAGCATCATGGCATCTGGGGAACCGGCACCGATGGCATCGTGCCATTTCTCACGCGCATCGGTGGGCGCAAGACGGAGTTCGATGTCGATTTCCAGTTGCGCCAGGTTCGGGGCGATCATGACCTGATCTGGGGCGTCGGCTACCGATACACCAGTGACCAGTTATTACTCCCGGCCAGCCCCTATCAGCTGGCAAATGGCGCCGACCAGCGCTTTACGCTCAGTGCGTTTGTCAACGACGACATCACGATCGTCCCCGACCATTTCAAGCTGATTGTCGGCAGCAAATTCGAGCGTGACGGCCTGACGGGCTTCAACTGGCAACCCAACCTGCGCGCCCTCTGGACCCCAACGGCCGCCGATACGGCATGGGCGGCGGTATCGCGCTCGGTTCGCTCTCCTCGCCGCACCGAAAGTCAGGCGACGATCGATCTGCTCGCCAACGATGCGTCATTATTCTCCCCTCTGATTCCGCCAGGACTGGTGTCGGCGATGGTCCGGGTCAAGCCGGAACCAGGCGCTCCGCTGAAAGCAGAGAAATCGTTGAGCTTCGAAGCCGGCTATCGGCGTCAGTTTGGCCCGTCGCTGATGGTCGATGGCACCGTATTCTTGAATGACTACACCGGTCTGCGAGGCGCGCGACTGAACAGCACCGTGGACCCGATGGCCACTCTCGCGCAGATGCAGCGCGACGGTTATCTGACCATCCAGGGCTACAACTCCAACCAGGAAAAAGTCCGGACATGGGGTGCCGAATTCTCGCTGGCGTGGCAAATCAAGCCGTGGTGGCGGGTGCAGGCGAACTACAGTCACCTACGCGTCAACGGCGTAACACCAGACGACATGATTGGCGCAATGCAGGTGGCGTTGTTTGAAAACAGCGCGCCGCGTCACATTGCCTCGTTGTACAGCGGCATGAGCCTCAGCAACGGAATCCGCCTGGACCTCTCGGCACGGCGCACTTCGGCGACCCGCCACGCGCTGCTGGGAGCCGGTGACGAGCATCCCGTCAGAGCCTACACCTCGCTTGATGCCAGGCTTGCTTGGCAGAGGGACCGATCGTTCGAAGTGGCACTGATCGGAAAAAACCTGCTGCGCTCACGCCACACAGAGTTCGTCAACAGCCTGCCATACACGCGCGCCCACGATGCGCAGCGTGCGGTACTCATCACCGCCTTGTGGCGCTTTTGAGGGAGGATAACGATGAAAATCCTTCTCAAGAAAGCGCTCAGGATGTTGCTGGCCACTGCCTTCGGCATCAGCTTGCTGGATGCTCATGCTTATGCGCAAAGCACGACCGAATACCGCATCAAGGCAGCGTATATCTACAACTTCGCCAAATACGTGGAATGGCCAGCCGAGGAAGGCAAGTCGTCTTTCCGGGTCTGCACTGCCGGACGTGATGATCTGGGTGGCGCGCTGTCGGTACTTGAAAAACGCGCCGCTCAGGGACGCGAGATCCAGGTGCGGCGAGACGTCCCGCCGGAGCAATTGCGTGACTGCCAAATAGTGTTCGTTGGTGAGTCCGACAACAAGCTGCTGGCTGCCACCGTAAAGCATTTGGGCGGCGCGCCGGTGCTGCTGGTCAGCGACATTCCGAACGCCGCCGAAAACGGCGCCGCGATCAATCTGATGACTGGGGATGACCGCGTTGAATTCGACGTCAACCTCGTCGCCTTGCAACGCTCGAACCTGCGCGCGAGTTCGCAGATGCTCAAGCTTGCGCGCAATACGCTGCCGGCCAGGCGAAAATGAAAGACGACCAGAGATCACCGCCTAACCATCAATTGGAGACCCATCGGCTACCGAAACGGCTCAAGGACCGTCCGATTGGTGCCAAGCTGCGCTACATCGTCGGCATCAGCGTGGCGATGGCGCTGGTGATCAGCTTCCTTGTTCTCCTCACCAGTGAGGCGCGCCGTCAGATCGACAACGCGCAAGGAGAGGCCGAAAGCATTGCCGAAGTGCTGGTAGAGAACGTCGGCGCCTCATTCCGTTTTGACGACGCAGCTTCCGCCGAACAACTATTCAAGTCGCTGCAGCACATCCCGCAGATCGCCGGCATCGCCCTGCTCGATGTCCACGGTCAGATTTTCGCGGTTTATCCGCCAAGCCTGCAGTCTGACTGGAGGCAGTTGCTCGAACTCACGGTCCACAGCTGGAAAACCGACCCGGTGTGGACGCTGAATGCGCTCTTCACCGGACGGGACGTGCGCCACGATGGCGAATTGCTCGGGCGCTTGGTACTGCGTCTCGACCTGACCCGCAACTGGCAGGCCATGGGGCTGATGGCGCTGGCCGCGGTGCTGGCGATGGCGCTGAGCCTGGCCTCCGCGTATTGGCTGGCGCGGCGCATGCAGGGGCTGATCGTCGGTCCGCTCGGCATGCTTGCCGGTGTGATGCGCGAAATTGGCAAGCAACGGCGCTACAACCTTCGGGTGCCTCCAGGGCACAGCGATGAAGTCGGCGAACTCATCACCGGCTTTAATAGCATGCTCGACGAAATTGAATCGCGGGATCGCGAACTGGACCGCCAGCGCGCCCACCTTGAAACCGAAGTCGCGCAGCGCACCGCAGAATTGCGCCTCTCGAAAGAACAGGCAGAGGCCGCAAACGACGCCAAGAGCCAGTTCCTCGCCAACATGAGTCATGAGATCCGCACGCCAATGAATGGCCTGCTGGGAATGTCTCAATTACTCTCGGAGACGACGCTCGATCCACGACAGCGCCGCTTCGTCGAGATGATGCATAGTTCGGCTTCATCGCTGCTGTACATCATCAACGACATCCTCGATTTCTCGAAAATCGAGGCCGGCAAGCTCAGTATCGAGCGCATGCAGTTCTCTCCGCATCGCGCTGTTGAGGACGTCTGCATGCTGTTCGCAGAACGCGCGCAGGAAAAGGCGCTCGAACTGTTCGCGTCGGTCGATTCTGATGTACCAGCGGTAGTCAGCGGCGACATCCATCGCTTCAAGCAAGTGCTGAGCAACCTCGTTTCCAACGCCCTCAAGTTCACCAGCCACGGCGAGGTTTCAATCCGCCTGGAATACCTTGCGGACATGGATGCCGATGTGATGTTGCGCTGCTCGGTGCGCGACACCGGCATTGGCATTCCCCCCGATGTCCAGGGTCAGCTGTTCCAGGCATTTTCACAGGCCGATCTGTCAATGGCGCGCCGGTATGGCGGCACCGGCCTGGGACTGGTCATCGCTCGTCAGCTGACGGAACTGATGGGTGGCACGATGCGCCTCGAAAGCACGCCGGGCGCGGGCTCGCGCTTTTTCTTCGATGTGCGCGCCGGGCGTTGTGATGCTGCGGCCGCCAGCATGCGCTTGCCTCAGCTGCCCGGACGCGCGCTCGTGGTGGCGGCGAGCAGCGGATTACGCGATGCGATTGCAGTGGCGTTGCGCGGGCTGGGTGTGGAGCCAATCACTTGTGGCAGCGGTGAACTGGCGCTGGCCTTGCTGCGGGAAAACGCAGGGTTTGACTGGGTGCTGCTCGATGCCCGCCTGGCAGACATGCCGCGCCAGGCGCTGGTGTCTCGCCTGCCAAAGCAAGGCCGTCCGATCGTTATCGGACTGACGCCGCTGCGTACCTCCACCGAATCGGAAACGGCGCTCCAAAGCGAAGGCATCGACCGCTGGCTCGACAAGCCGGTGCAACGCGACGACCTGATGGCTGTGCTGTCAAAAAAATCAGCCAAGGACATCAACATCGTGCCGGTCGCGCCGCTGCAACTGCGCTTTAACGCCAGAATCCTGCTTGCCGAGGACAATGCGGTCAACCGGGAAATCGCGGTCTCAATGCTCAAGACTGCGGGCTGCACGGTCATCGTTGCCCACGATGGACGTCAAGCCGTTGATGCCTACGCAAACGATACCTGCGATCTCGTGCTGATGGATGTGCAGATGCCGGAAATGGACGGCATGGCTGCCACCCGCGCCATCAGGGAGCGTGAGCAGATGCTTGGACTGCAGCGTACACCGATCGTCGCGCTGACGGCCAACGCACTGAAAGATGACCGCGAGAACTGCCTCGCGGCCGGCATGGACGATTACCTGACCAAGCCGGTGATGCGTGCGCAACTGTTGGAAATGCTCGGGCGCTGGATGCCAGAATCGGCGCGTCAGGCAGCCTGATTCATTTGCGCCACCCAGCCCCGGACTGTGCGTTCGGCCACACTCCCGCGCCTTCCGTACCGTCTGACCGTCACGTCGCGCCGACCTCTCCCTACCCACCGCCGGGCCATCAGGGACGAGCAAGAGGCGACCGCTCGCGCAGGGCCTTCGCCCGCTTGCGGGTGGCCCGGACAAAACCCGTTAAAATCCGGTCTTTGTTTCATCTGGCGACGCACCGCGTCCGCACCACCTCACGAACACCATGCTCACCTTTCAGCAGATCATCCTGCGCTTGCAGGAATACTGGGACAAGCAGGGCTGCGCGCTACTGCAGCCTTATGACATGGAAGTCGGCGCGGGCACCTCGCACACCGCCACCTTCCTGCGCGCAATCGGCCCGGAGCCGTGGCGCGCCGCCTACGTGCAGCCTTCGCGCCGCCCGAAAGACGGCCGCTATGGCGAAAACCCGAACCGCCTGCAGCACTACTACCAGTATCAGGTCGTGCTCAAGCCGGCGCCATCGAACATCCTCGAACTCTATCTCGGCTCGCTCGAAGCGCTGGGACTCGACCTGAAGCGCAACGACATCCGCTTCGTCGAGGATGACTGGGAGAACCCGACACTCGGCGCCTGGGGCCTGGGCTGGGAAGTCTGGCTCAACGGCATGGAAGTAACGCAATTCACTTACTTCCAGCAGGTCGGCGGCATCGACTGCCGACCGATCACCGGCGAGATCACCTATGGCCTCGAACGCCTGGCAATGTATCTGCAAGGTGTCGAGAACGTCTACGACCTGACCTGGACCACGCGCGTGGAGAACGGCGTCGAGACGCGTCTATCGTACGGCGACGTGTTCCACCAGAACGAGGTCGAACAGTCGACGTACAACTTCGAACACAGCAATGTGGAATTCCTGCTGCAGGCATTCACCGCGCACGAAGGCAATGCGCAGCAACTGATCGAGACGCAGCTCGCGCTGCCGGCCTACGAACAGGTGCTGAAGGCTGCGCACACCTTCAACCTGCTGGATGCGCGCGGCGCGATTTCAGTAACCGAGCGCGCCGCCTATATCGGCCGCATCCGCAATCTCGCACGTAGCGTCGCCCAGGCGTATTACGAAAGCCGCGAACGTCTTGGCTTCCCGATGGCGCCGCGCGCCTGGGTCGAGCAGATGGCCGAACAGACCCGGAACAAGAAGGCAGCCTGACCATGAGCACCACGATGTCCAAGAATTTACTGGTCGAACTGTTTGTCGAAGAACTCCCGCCGAAGGCGCTCAAGCGCCTCGGTGAAGCATTTGCCGGCGCACTCGCGGACAGCCTGCGGCAGCAGGGACTCGCTGCCGCCGAAGCGGTCGTCACCCCCTTTGCATCGCCGCGTCGCCTGGCCACGCACATCACTGGCGTGACCGCCCAGGCCGCCGACCGGGCGGTGTCGCAGAAACTGATGCCGGTCGCCGTGGGCTTTGGCGCAGATGGCGAGCCCACCCCCGCGCTGCTGAAGAAGCTCGCCGCACTTGGTTTTGACGCGAGTGCCGTCGCACAACTGAAGCGCGCTATGGACGGCAAGGCCGAAGCGCTGTTCATTGACAGCACGGTCAAGGGTGCAACCATTGCCGAAGGGCTGCAGAAGGCGCTTGATGAAGCGCTGGCGAAGCTGCCGATTCCGAAGGTGATGAGCTACCAACTCGAAGCCGCTTGCGAGCTGCCCGGTTGGAGCAGCGTGAATTTCGTGCGTCCGGCGCATGCGCTGGTCGCGCTGCATGGCGCCGACATCGTGCCGATCAGCACGCTTGGCTTGCAATCGGGCCGCAACACGCAGGGGCACCGCTTTGAGGCACGACTGGCGACGATCGAACTGCGCGACGCTGACAGCTATGCGTTACAACTGCGCGAAGACGGTGCGGTGATCGCCAGCTTCGACGAGCGCCGTGCGGAAATCGCACGCCAGCTGAGCGCGGTTGCCGCGCAAGCAGGCAAGGGCCTGAAGCCGATCGAGGACGCCGCGCTGCTTGACGAGGTCACCGCGCTAGTCGAGCGCCCGAACGTGCTGCTGTGCGAGTTCGAACAGGAATTCCTCGAAGTGCCGCAGGAATGCCTGATCCTGACGATGAAGGCCAATCAGAAATACTTTCCGCTGCTGGACGCCGAGGACCGCCTGACGAACCGCTTTCTGGTGGTCAGCAACATCAGCCCGACCGACGCCAGCGAGGTCATTGGCGGCAATGAGCGCGTGGTGCGCCCGCGCCTGGCCGATGCCCGCTTCTTCTTCAACCAGGACAAGAAGAAGACTCTGTCCGAACGCATCGCGGGACTCGACAAGGTCGTCTATCACAACAAGCTCGGAACGCAGGGCGAGCGCACCCAGCGGGTTGTCGCGATTGCCCGCGCCATTGCTGGCGCGCTGGCCGCGCAAGGCGGCGATGTCGCGCTGATCGACCAGGCCGGGACCGCCGCGCAACTGGCAAAGGCAGACCTGCTGACCGACATGGTGGGTGAGTTCCCGGAGCTGCAAGGGATCATGGGCGGCTACTACGCGCGCCACGACGGTCTGAGCGATGCCGTCGCCATTGCGGTCGAGGACCACTACAAACCGCGCTTTGCCGGCGATGTGCTGCCGCGCAATCCGGTGGGAATCGCTGTCGCGCTGGCCGACAAGCTCGAAACGCTGGTCGGCATGTTCGGCATCGGCCAGTTGCCGACAGGCGACCGTGACCCATTCGCGCTGCGCCGACATGCACTCGGTGTGCTGCGCATGTTGATCGAGACCGAACTGCCGCTGCGCCTCGACGCCCTGCTGGCACTGGCCGTGCCGGTGTTCGGCGCACGCATCACCGATGCCAGCGCAGCACTCGCCGATTTCATCTACGAACGCCTCGCCGGCATGCTGCGCGAACAGGGTTACAGCGCGCAAGAAGTTGATGCCGTGCTGGCGCAGCGCCCGCAGTCGCTCGCCGACGTGCCGAAGCGACTAGCCGCCGTGCGCAGCTTTGCCGCGCTGCCCGAGGCTGCGAGCCTGGCCGCGGCCAACAAACGCATTGGCAACATCCTGAAGAAGAGCGAAGCGGGCACCACCGTCGATCTCAGCGAGGCCCTGCTGCTGGAGGATGCCGAAAAGCATCTGTTCGGCGCGCTGCGCGCCGCCGGGCCGCTCGCGGAATCACTGTTCCGCAATGGTGAGTACGCGGCGTCACTGCGCGAACTCGCCGCACTGAAGGCGCCAGTCGACGCGTTCTTCGATGGCGTGATGGTCAACGCCGACGACGCAGCGCTGCGCGCGAACAGACTGGCATTGCTCGCCGCCCTGCACACCGCAATGAACCGCGTCGCCGACCTTTCAAGGCTGGCCGTCTGAAGATGCGCGGCGATCACCCGATCAAGCTCGTCATCCTCGACCGCGATGGCGTCATCAACCTCGACAGCGACCAGTTCATCAAGTCGCCCGAGGAATGGATTCCGATTCCCGGCAGCCTGGATGCGATTGCACGTCTGAATCAAGCCGGCTATCGGGTGGTGATCGCCACCAATCAGTCGGGCATTGGCCGGGGCCTGTTCGACATGGTCACGCTGAACGCGATGCACATGAAGATGCACAAGGCGCTGGCGGCGTGCGGCGGCAAGATCGACGCGGTATTCTTCTGCCCGCACGTCAGCGGCGATCAGTGCGAGTGCCGCAAGCCGAAGCCCGGCATGTTCGAGCAGATCGGAAAGCGTTACGATGTCGAATTGCGCGGCGTGCCGGTGGTCGGCGATTCGCTGCGCGACCTGCAGGCTGGCGTGACGCTCGACTGCGCGCCGCATCTGGTGCTGACCGGCAAAGGCCATGCCACGCTGGAGAAGTCGCAACAGGATGGCGGCCTGCCGGCAGGCACTCGGGTCCATGACGACCTCGCAGCTTTTGCCCGGCATCTGCTGCGACCTGCCTGATGATCGGCAACCGCCTGCTACACCCGTTTTCACGCACGCGGTCCGGCTCACGCCCGACTGACGTTTTCGAACGCAACGCTGGAAGACCTGTCCCATGCAACTCGTCCGCTCGCTGGCCCTGATCCTCTTCATGCTCGTGTTCACGCCGCCATTTGCAATCAGCTGCATGGTGTCGTTTCCGTTCATGAATGCGCATAATCGCTTCCGCATGGTGCGAATCTGGTGTGCGACGGTCACATGGATGGCAGAGAAGCTGTGCGGCATCCGGCATACGATCAAGAACCCGGAAAATCTGGCAGCAGTGACCGACCAACCGGTGGTCCTGCTTTCCAAGCACCAGTCTGCGTGGGAAACCATCGCTTTCATGGCACTGATGCCAAAGCCGCTGTGTTTTGTATTCAAGCGCGAACTACTGTTCGTTCCGTTCTTCGGCTGGACCCTCGGCATGCTGAAGATGGTGCACATCAACCGCAAGGACGGCAGCAATGCCTTTACCTCGGTCGTGCGCCAAGGCAAGGAGCGCCTGGCCGACGGCTCATGGGTGATCATGTTTCCCGAGGGCACGCGCACCCGCTCCGGCACGAAGGGCAAGTACAAAAGCGGCGGCGCGCGCTTTGCCGTAGAGACCGGAGCGCTGGTGGTGCCGATCGCTCATAACGCGGGCCGTTTCTGGCCACGCAACAGCATTCGCAAATATCCGGGCGAGATCACGGTATCGATCGGCAAGGCCATCCGCCCGGAAGGCAAGACGATCGATGGTCTCAACCTCGAAGTAGAACAGTGGATCGAAGCGGAAATGCGCCGCATCGATCCTGAAAGCTACAGCGCGGAAAACGCGGTACAGGGCGTCACTGCATGAAGTCCTTGCGCCAGCGCCCTGCGGCACCACTGCAGCCCGGACAGCCCGACGTGCCGCTGGCGGCAGGACTGCCGCTTCACTTCGGGAGCCAGCAGACATCGCCGGCACCCGATCTGCCGGCTGTGCCGGGTATGCGTCAGGTACTGATCGACGGATGCTGGCTGAACTATCGCCTGCGGCGCTCGTCGCGGCGCTCGATCGGTTTCATGATCGATGATGGCGGCCTGTCGGTCGCCGCGCCGCTCTGGCTGGCACAAGCAGACGTCGAGTCGGCGATTCTCCACAAGCAGGGCTGGATCATTGCCAAACTCGGCGAATGGCAGACTCGAAGCGTTCAGCGCCACGCACCACGCCTGCTCGCCGGCGAAGACGGCGCCCGGTTACCCTATCTGGGTGCCGAGATCACCCTGCGGCTCGACGCACAGACCGCAAGTCCGCACTGGCGCGCCATCGACGGCGCGGACACCGTTGACCTCGCGCCGGATGCCACAAGCACCCAACTGCTCGCGCAAACAACTGGCGCCGCACCCGCGCGCGAACTCGTCCTGCCGTTGCCGCCTGGCACCGACCCGGCACGCGTTCGCATGGCGCTCGCCAAATGGCTGCAGGATGAAGCGCGAGGGCTTTTCGCCGCACGTCTTGATCACTACGCTGCATGCCTCGGCCTGCCATATCGCAAGCTGATCCTCAGTTCGGCGCGCACGCGCTGGGGTAGTTGCACGGCGGACGGCACGATCCGGCTGAACTGGCGGCTGATTTACCTGCCACTCCACCTGATCGATTATGTCGTTGTGCATGAACTGGCACACCTGAAGGAAATGAATCACAGTTCCCGTTTCTGGAACGTGGTCGAGTCGCTGTACCCTGATTACCTGTCTGCCCGCAAGGCATTGCGCCAGCATCCGCCGGAACATCTGCCCGCGCTCTGACACTGACGGCGCGAGCGCTGCCGAACCAACGCCGCATTTGATTTGCTTCCCCCCAAGGAGACCCCCATGCGCATCCTCCACACCATGTTGCGTGTCGGTGACTTGCAACGTTCAATCGACTTCTATACGAAGGTGATGGACATGCACCTGCTGCGGCAGCGCGACAATCCGGAGTACAAGTACACGCTCGCCTTCCTCGGCTATGGCCCGGAGAGCGAGCACGCGGTGCTCGAACTCACGTACAACTATGGCGTCGATCAATACGAGCTCGGCACGGCCTACGGTCATATCGCGATTGAAGTCGCTGATGCCGCCGCGGCGTGCGCACGGATCCGCGAGTCGGGCGGCAAGGTGACCCGGGAAGCCGGCCCGGTCAAGGGAGGCTCGACGGTGATCGCCTTCGTCGAAGACCCCGACAGCTACAAGATTGAATTGATCCAGCGCGCGCCGTCCTCGGCAAGTGCCTGAGGCCCGCGCGTGAGCACCCTTCAGGCGCCCGGTGTCCGCGCCTTCGGCCTGATGGCGCTGCTGTGCGCCGCCTGGGGTCTGCAGCAGGTCGTTGCGAAGGTCACAAGCGCCGACGTGCCGGTGATGCTGCAGGCCGGACTGCGCTCGGTGATTGCCACGCTGTGCCTGCTCATATGGGCGCAGGCGCGACGCATTCCGCTGCACGAGCGCGACGGCACGCTCGGTGCGGGCATGGTCGCGGGCCTGCTGTTCGCCGCTGAATTCGTGTGTCTGTTCCTCGCCGTGACGCTGACACCGGCATCGCGCCTCGTGCTATTCCTCTACACCGCGCCCTGCCTGACGATTCTCGGCCTGCACTGGTTCGTTGGCGGCGAAAAGCTGCATGCAAACCAGTGGGCGGGCGTCCTGATGGCCTTTGGTGGCATCGGTGTGGCGTTTTACGACGGCCTCGTGCATGGCGGCGGGCACACCGTCAAAGGTGATGTACTGGCGGTCATGGCGGCTGCACTGTGGGCCGCCACCACGATCGTGGTGCGCGCCACGCGGCTCGCCGGTGTATCCGCCACCAAGACGCTGTATTACCAACTCGTGATTTCCGCATTCGCGCTGATGGCGGTGGCGCTGTTCAGCGGCCAGCAGTATCGGGTGAACTGGACACCACTGGCTTTGGGCAGCCTGTTCTTCCAGGGTGTGTTGATCGCATTCGCCAGTTATCTCGCGTGGTTCTGGCTGCTGACCCGTTACCTTGCCAGCCGGATCTCGGTGTTCTCATTCCTGACGCCGCTATTCGGCGTGGCCTTCGGCCACCTGCTGCTGAAAGAACCACTTTCGGCGTCATTCGTGCTCGCGGTGCTGATGGTCGTCAGCGGCATCGTGCTGGTCAACTGGCCGTCACGCAATCGCGGCTGAACGCCCCGCCCCGACCTGACCTGACCGACAGGAAGAGCGTTCAGAAACGCCGCAGTCACGGCCGGCACGCGGCGGATCGCTGGTGCAGCGTCGCCGCCCCAGCGGTCGCGTTGCTCAGTTGATCACGGACAGCCGGAGATCTTCAAACTGACTACGGGCGCAACGCCGGCGGCACTGGCTTGCCGGTAACTCACCGCACAGGTGGCCGGCGCCGACGCGCCATTCTTTTTGAACAAATGCTCGTTGGGCGCATTCAGCATGGCGGTGAAACCCGCCGAGGATGCCGCGACGGCGACATCAATCTGACGATCACCCAGCACATCCCCAGCATCGACAAAGTCATTCACGAATAGCAGGCGCTTGCCGTTAGCCATGAATTCGGTGGCCGTGCAATCGGCCTGCGCCCGCACACATTGCCGGCTCAGCCCAAAACTGGTCTGGCTGACGGTGTGCGCGAACTGGTAAAGGGCAAGATTCCGTTCATATTCTGCCCACAGAGTGGCCGCATCCCGGCCGATGGTCGCCTGCAGAGCCTTGTCGAAACTCCAGGGATTGATGGTTCCGGCCGTGGCATTGAATTTGAACAGGAAATCCGGATCGTAGGTTTTTGCGAGGTAGTCGAGGAAAAAAGCGGTCGTGTCGTAGCCACCCAGCCATTTGTTTTTATCCAGAGTGCTTGGCGTGCGATCGGCCTTGTAGCCCAGCGCGGCACGCACGGCATCCGCCGTACCTTCAAGGAAGGCCCAATAGGGCGTGCCGCCGGAATAGCCCCCGGCCCCCTGAGGTTCGTTCTGGTACACGTGCGTGATCTCATGAACCAGCACTCCTTCGATTTCATCAATCACTGCCTGATCGCTGTTGCCCGTCTGGACATAAACTTTCGCGATGTGGTCGGTACTGATTGCGATCGTGCGCTGCCCACCAGACCCGCCAGCGTATGCCACGAAGTCACCGCCCGAAGTATCCTTCTGACGGATTTCCAGGCGGATCATGGTCGCCCGGCGGGAATCCACCGGATTGCGATACAAGGTTTTGGCTACGTCGAGTGCAAGTTTGCGGATGCGTGCCTCAGGGGTCGGCAACAGTCGCTTGAACAGGCGGCCACCCTCGGTGTCGGCGTCCGCGCTGACCGGGAAGGTCACACCCACCATAGGTGCATCCCAGGTCGGGGGCGAGACGTCATCACGCAGTGTGATTTCAGCGAGTTGCAACAGGCTGTCGCCGTTGTTGCTATCGATCTCCAGCTTGAACCGCCGATAGGTCGCCAGCGCGGGCAACGCGAAGTCGAGCGCTAACTGGCGGCTGGCAAATATTTGATTGTCACGAGCATCCACCTGGACCCAGGTCTGGCCATCGTTCGAGCCGAGCAGGCGCCAGCTTCGCGGATCGCGTGCCGGGGTATCGTTTGCCGAGGTCAGCCGGTAGTGGCTGACCGTCTTCGGCGTGTCAAAACAGTGGGCGATCCAACCCTTGTTACTGCGGGCTAGCCATTTGGTCTGCTTGTCACCATCGAAAGCCCGTTCCTTGCCCTCGTACGGCAGATTTTCACCTGACGCCGTGATGAGTGCCGCCAGTGGGTCCGCCGCCCCACTCGGGGCACAAGATATGACGACGGGTGCAGGCGGTGCCGCACTGCTCCCCCCCGAAGCCGCCTGCGATGGCTGAGTTGACGAAGAGGACGAAGAGGACGAAGACGAAGACGAGGATGAGGATGAGGATGAGGATGAGGATGAGGATGAGGATGAGGATGAGGATGAGGATGACGAAGACTGCTGCGGGTCCGTTCCCCCGCCGCAGGCTGCCAACGTCAGCGCAACGAGCATCGGCAGCGCGATGCTGGCAAACGGCCTGCATTCAGCAACTCGTCGGATATGGATCTGGGCGTTTGTCATCACAGGGCACCTGTCGGGGTCAGCAGCGAGTCAGATGACCCTTGGTCTGGTTTTAGGAAAATCGATGAATTCAAATCAATCAGATCAATTATCGAACACGCTTGACGTTCAGTCCGAAAATTAATGTGTCGCTTCCGAAGCAGGCTGACAGAGGCAAACCTGGATGGGCCTCATTGAGCGTCATCATCGCAAGCGAATGTCGGAAACGGTTGCCAACAGAGCTTTGCCGAGGCCTATAGCAACGGTGCGTGGCGATGACTGCGATGACCCGGCATGTTTCAGTCACACATCGGATGTCCGCATATGGAAAATTCGATAATTTCAGGTGCCCCGACCACCAAAGGGTCAATAAATTGTAACCAGGTGTAAATTTTCAAGCCGCATTCACGGATAGCACCCGCCTCCCATGAAAAGATGTTCGCCACCACGAAAAATATTTCTATGAAAAATTAATTATAAAAGCAAAAACAGTAACAATAAAACATCGGATTTCATTAAACAAAAGTACGCTGTTCAATTAATTCTTATCCATCGAATTTGTACTTTAGTAACAAAAAAGACTTGTTAGGACAGATCCATACGACTAAAGTACATCCATCGACGCAGCGCCGCTGCAAAACAGAAAACAGACAGATAGGTGAGCAAAATGATCAACACAAACGACAACATCAAAGCCCTCAACGCCAAGGCACCTTCGACTGACGTGACGTTGATTGACTGGTCGGCCTTCCGCAATGGCGGTGTCAGCCGTGGCTATGACGTGATGGAACTGTGCGCGATAAGCGCCGAACTGAGCGTCAGTCACCTGTAATGCATCAAACGCCTGCCAAAAACAAAAACGGCGCAGGCGTCAATCGTTCTCCAGGGGGTAGTACTACCGGTGCAGCACAGGGGGGCCGGTAGGTAGTCAAGCGGAGGGGCACATTTTCGGGGGGAAATGTGCCCCTTTTGCTCATGGTGGGGCGCCAAGGCGCAAGACTGCGACCCAGCTATGTAGGGCGATCCCTCAGACGGCGGCCGGCGCGCCGCCCGACAGCACCTTCGTCAGTCTCACGTATTCGGCCACAGGAACCTCTTCCGCCCGACGCGTGAGATCGAATCCGAGCGCATCGAAATCGAGTCGGTCCCGATACCCGCCCAGCGTGTTGCGCAACACCTTGCGACGCTGCGAGAACGCGGCCGCGACCAGTTGGCCAAGCACCGCCTCGTCACACACCAGTCCCTGCTGCTCACGCATCGCAGTGGGCCACGGGATCATGCGCACGACCGCTGAATCAACCTTTGGCGGCGGATTGAAGGCGGTCGGTGGCACGTCGATGATTAATTCCATCGAGTAGCGCACCTGCAGCATCACCGACAGGCGACCAAACGCCTTGCTCCCTGGCTCAGCGACCATGCGCTCGACAACTTCCTTTTGCAGCATAAAATGCTGGTCATGCACGCGGTCTGCGAACTGCAGCAGATGGAACAGCAATGGGCTGGAAATGTTGTAAGGCAGATTGCCGACGATGCGCAGTTGCTTGCCCGGTTCGGCCAACGCGCCAAAATCAAAATCGAGCGCGTCTCCGCTATGGATCGTCAGTTGCTCGCCGCGCGAGCGCTGCAGGCGTGCGACGAGATCGCGATCCAGCTCGACGACATGCATGTGACCGGCGTATTCAAGCAGCGGCCCGGTCAGCGCACCCAGACCGGGACCGATCTCGACGAGCTTGTCGCCGGCGCGAGGCGCCACGGCGCCGACGATGTCACCGATGATGCCGTGATCGACAAGGAAGTTCTGGCCGAAGCGCTTGCGGGGAATATGGGTGGACATGAATATTCAGAATTGAGGGGTGCGGGCTTGCGCCATCTGCATTGCAACCTCAATCGCCTGCAGCAGGCTGCCATGGTTGGCGCGACCCGTGCCGGCAAGGTCAAGCGCGGTGCCATGATCGACCGAGGTGCGGATCAGCGGCAGACCCAGCGTGATGTTCACGCCTTCGCCGAAGGTTGCATATTTAAGTGGCGCGAGCCCCTGGTCGTGATACATCGCCAGCACACAGTCTGCGTGCTGCAGATGACGCGGCTGAAACAGGGTGTCGGCCGGATAGGGGCCGCGCGCATCGATGCCGGCGGTCCGCGCGCGTTCCAGCGCCGGCCCGATCACCTCGATTTCTTCGCGCCCCAGATGCCCGCCCTCACCCGCGTGCGGGTTCAGGCCAGTGACCAGAATACGCGGCGCGGCGATACCGAAGTGGTGCCGCAGGTCATGATCGATGATCCGCAAAACCTCGGACAGCAGCGGCCCGGTGATCGCCGCCGGCACCGCGGCGAGCGGCAAATGCGTCGTGGCCAGCGCCACCCGCAGCCATTCGCCACCCCGCGCCTGCTGCGGCCCGGCGAGCATCATCACCACCTGTGGCGTGCCGGTGCGTTCGGCGAGGTATTCGGTGTGTCCGGTGAATTTCTTGCCGGTGCCAACACACCCTTCGTTGATCGTGCTTTTTTGCAAGGGCGCGGTAACCATCGCCCCGAACTCACCACCAAGACAACCGTCGATCGCCGCATCGAGCAAGCGCAGCACATACGCTCCGTTGCTCGGATTGAGGGTGCCGGCAATGCATGGCGCGTCAAGCTCCTGCGGCAACACGCGTACCGGGCTGTCCTGCGCGGCCAGCAACTGCTGCCAGTCCTGCGCCACGCCGATCAGCGCGGCGCGCTCGGCAAGCAGTGCCGGATCGCCGAGCACGTGAACGCTGCAGCGCGCAGCGCGCAGGACATCGGCATGCGCAAGCAACGCCGACACGGTGACTTCGGGGCCAATGCCTGCAGGCTCGCCAGTCGTCAGCGCGATCCGCAAGTCTGCGCCAGCACCAGCGCCATCACCATTGCCACCGCCGGCAATCTCCCGCGCCGAATTCAACAACGGGTCTGCCCCTGACGCCCTTCGTAACGACGGCGTGGAGGCGGCGGGATCATCAGAAGGCATCAACGTTCGATGCGGTATTCGACAAAGGCGCTCTGGCGCAACTGATTCAGCCAGTCGTCATATGCCTGTTCGAGCTTGCGCGTGCGGATCAATCCACGTGCCTCTTCACGACGTTGCTCGATCGACACATTCGCCTGACGACGCTCCTGCACCTGAACCAGATGGAAACCAACATCAGTCCGCACCGGATCGCTGACCTGGCCCGGCTGCAAACGGTTCATCGCATCTTCAAATTCCCGTGGCGCCTGGCCCGGCGAGACCCAGCCCAGGTCGCCACCGTTCGCGGCAGCCGCGTCCTGCGATACGGTTCGTGCCAGTTCCGCAAAATCGGTCTTCGGCGTGATCCGCTCCTTGACTTGCAGGATGCGCCGATAAGCCGCTTCCGGACCAACGCTGTCGGTGATGCGGATCAGGATGTGGCGCACGCGTGTCTGTACTGTCAGCGCGGTGTCGGCGGGTTTGCCTTCACGACGCTCGACCAGCTTGAGCACATGGAAGCCGTTAGGGCTTTGCACCAGCGCCGCCGCCACGTCACCGGCACGCAGGCTGGCGACGGCGTCGACGAATATCTGCGGCAGGCGATCGGCACCGCGCCAGCCAAGATCGGCAACGCTGACGATGCCAGCCGGATCGCGGCGCGACTCGCCGAAACGCACGAAATCGGGCGCCTGCCGCGCATCGCGCAGCAATACGTCCGCCTGCGCGCGAAGTTCGGCCACACGCTGTGGTGTCGCGTTCTCGGGAACGCGCACCAGAATCTGGGCGATCCGCAATTCCCCACCCGGTGCTGGGGCCGCGGTGGCGCCATGCTCGGCAAGGTAGTTGTCGATTTCGGAATCGAAGACACGGATGCGGCTATCAACTTCGCGCTCGCGCAGCCGCGCAATCTGGATTTCCTGACGAATTTCCTCGCGCAAGCGCCGGTACGAGGTACCGGCCTGCTCCATGCGCGCCCGATAGGCTTGCACCGTGGTCTTGTTGGTTTCGGCGACCTGCTGCAAGGCCCGATCGATTTCGTTATCGCCAACACGAATTTCGCTCTCGGCAGCCAGTTGCGACTGAATGCGATCGACGATCAGGCGCTCCAGCACCTGCCGCATGAAGGCATCACCGCTCAGTGGCAGCGGCCTCCCAGCCGCCTTGAACTGAGCCTCGATCTGGCTGGCCCGGTCACGCCACTCCTTGCGGGTGATGACGCTGTTGTTGACGACCGCAACTACCTCATCGACGACCTTGCCGCCGTCCGACTGGGCATGGGCAGTCTGCGGGGCCACTGCCCCGAACAGCGCGGCGCCCGACATCACCGCCGACAACAGCAAGGACAACAGGTGTGGCAAAGTCCGCTTCATCAGTTTCACTCTTTATCTGGCGTGACCGGCAAGGCCACGGGTTGAGGCTCGGGCGGCGTATATCCCGGCACATTCAGGCGCAGGATACTGGACGCGCTTGATCCGACTTGCGAAAAGCCGCGCAGTTCGAGCTGAAAATAAGCGTGCGTGGTGACGTTTTGCTGCGCGTTCGCAAAACGCTGCAACACCAGCCGGGAAACCCAGCAGCCACCATCATATTCAAAACCGGCCAGTGTATCGACCGCAACGCGACCCCGCAGATCGTAATTCAGCCGCCCGATACCATACAGACGGCTCGTCAACGGCCAGAGCGCCGAGACATCGACCTGTTCCAGCGCGTTCGGATCACTTTCGATCAGTGGCCGCTTGTAGCGGTACGCGACATTCAGCACCTTGCGTGGCTCGGGGCGCCAGCTCACGCCAACACTCGAACGCATCACCCGCCGAATGTCGGGATTGTATTGCACGGCGGCATCCAAATTCGTGCGCGCCACCATCTCCGCAGACCCGGCGAACAACAGGTCGGAATACAGCTTGCGCCCTACCGACTGGTTGCCGCTCAGCGACACCTGCTGCCCGTTGAAATCGAAACGCTGCGCGACCGTGAAGCGCCCCCGTTCAATACCGGTATCAGCCTCGATCAGGCGTGTGCTCAGACCCGTCGTCAGCTTGTTATTGTCAGCAATGCGATCATGGCCAACGAACGGGTTTTCGGTAAAGATCTGCGCCGTTCCGAAATCCAGCGCCGCGGTATCGAACAACGGAATCTGCGACTGGTTGCGGTACGGGGTATAGACATAGAACATGCGCGGCTCAAGCGTCTGGATCAGATCGCGCCCGAGCCAGCGCCCCAGAAAACGGGTCTCACGCTCGAACAGCAGGCCTGCGTCCAGACTGACCGTGGGCAGAAAACGTGAAATCCGTGACTCACCCCCGCTACCCGCATCGGCCACGCTACCCAGCGCATAGCTGCTCGCGTGCGCCATCACCTTGGGCACCACAAAGTAACCCGGCGCGATCAACGGATAGCTGATCTGCGGCGCCGCGTAGAGACGCCGCCCGGTCTGGGCCAGCGTATTGGGATTGCGGAACTGCGTCGCGTCCGCTTCGAACATGAAGTCGAAACCGCCGACATCCTGACGCTGATACTTTGCATTCAACTGCGGCACGCGCTCGTAAGCCGGCCCTGCCGGGGCCAGCGTCTGGAACTGCTGCGTGCGCAGCAGCGTCGACCAGTAACCACGATTCCAGGTCAGCCCGGCCTCCTGGGTGTACTGGCGCTGTACCGCGAGTGCCAGGCTACGCCCCAGATCATCGGGATAGCGGTCGTCCGAGACACGCGACACATTCGCATACGCCAACACGCCTGCGCCAAGCCCTTGCAAGTGCTGCCACGCATACGACCAGCGCTTGTCGCCCGACAGACGGTCGGGCAGGAACTCGGCGCGCAGCGTGCCTGAGTACTTCGGCTCCAGATAGCGGAATTCACCACCGAGTTGCAGCCCGCGCCGCGCGACCAGACGCGGATAGATGGTCAGGTCCCGGTTCGGCGCGATATTGAAATAGTAGGGCAGCGTCAGATCGACGCCGCCGACCGAGGTCAGCCCCATCACCGGCGGCAGGAAGCCGGAGCGCCGCTCGTCTCCGAGCGGAAATTCAAAAGCCGGTGCGGCGACAATCGGCACGTCGAAGAAATACAGCTTGCCCCATTGACCGGCACCGACCTTGCGATCGTCGTCAATGTCGATCTTGTCGGCGCGCAGCATCCAGTCGGGCGATGGCCCAGGGCAGGTCGTGTAAGTCGCGTTGCGTGCCTGATAGCGGCCCGGCTCGATGAATTCAATGTGCTCGGCCCGACCACTACCGCCGGTCTGGCCGACGGTGTAGACCGGCTGCTCGATCCGCCCTTGAGCGGCATCGATCTTCATCCGCGCCTCCGGACCGCGAAATGTCGTGCCGTCGAGGCTCAATTTCACGTTTCCGGTCGCGACTACCTCGTCCGTATCCTGATCGTAGGTCACGCAATCGCCGCGCAACCGGGTGCCATCTCGGCGCAACTCGGCGTTGCCTTCGACACGCAGATCGCGTTCGAGGCGCGCGCTGACGCGATCCCCCGTCACCTCGGTGGTGCCGGGCGGCAGGGTCCGCGGTGGCTGGCTGGCTGGCTCAGGCGTAATGACTTGCGGTGGCGGGGCAGTGCCCGACACATTTGTCTGAGCATGCACCTGGGCGCCGGCAACCATCAATAGCGCGAACACGGCCACAGCGATGGGCGCGCGAACGGGTGTGCGAACGAGCGCGGTCATGGTCGGGGCGAGGCGTGGCATACGGTCGGGTATTATACGGGCAGCCTTTCCGACCCATGACGCATGAGCCCGAACACTACAGACCAAAGCCGCCTGGACCAGCTACATCGATGGCTGGAGCCCCTGGCCGGCCCCTGGGGGATTGATTCCTCCAGCCTTGAGCCCGCGTCACGCGACGCCAGCTTTCGCCGTTATTTCCGTGCATCGGCCACGCATCCGGAGCACCCGACGCTAATCGTCATGGATGCGCCGCCACCGCAAGAGGATTGCCGGCCCTTCGTGCATGTTGCCGACCTGCTGGCCGGCACGGGGGTCAATGTCCCGGCGGTGCTGGCTCAAGACCTCGAAAACGGCTTCCTGCTGCTCGGCGATCTCGGCACAACCACCTATCTGCAAGCGCTGAACCAGGAAACGGCACATGCGCTATACGGCGATGCCTGCGACGCGCTGATCCGCATTCAGGAGGCGAGCCGCGCCGATGCGCTGGCGCCCTACGACCACGCGCTGCTGCTGCGGGAAATGGAGCTATTCCCAGACTGGTACATCAGCCGGCATCTCGGCACAACCCTGACCGACCCCCAACAGGCCGACCTCAGGGGGGTGTTCGAGGCACTGATCCGCAACTGTCTCGCGCAGCCTCAGGTTTGGGTGCACCGCGACTACCATTCACGCAACCTGATGGTGACCGCGAACGGCAATCCCGGCATCCTTGATTTTCAGGATGCGGTCGTCGGCCCGATCACCTATGACCTGGTTTCGCTGTTCCGCGACGCCTACATCAGTTGGGACGAACACCAACAGATCGACTGGCTGGCACGCTATTGGGACAAGGCGCGCAAGGCCGGCCTGCCGGTGAATCCCGATTTCGGCGAGTTCTACCGCGACTTCGAATGGATGGGCCTGCAGCGACACCTGAAGGTCGTCGGCATCTTCGCGCGCCTTTATCATCGAGACGGCAAGGATGGTTATCTGAAGGACATGCCACTAGTGCTCGAATACATGCGGCGGGTCACCCATCGCTATCGCGAATTCGCCACCCTGGCGCGCCTTCTCGACGCACTCGAAGGCATTGATGTCGCCGCCGGCTACACCTTCTGAAACGGTGACGCGCTCAGGCGCGCGCGCCGAAGTTCTGGCCGGCGCACGCGCTCTCGCGCCGTTGCTGATCGGCGTCGCGCCCTTTGGCATGATCTACGGCGCGCTTGCCGCACAAGCGGGTATGCCCGTGCTGTGGGCCTGCGCGATGAGCTTCATGGTGTTTGGCGGCGCCTCGCAAATGATCCTGATCCCGCTGCTGGTGGCCGGCACGCCGATGCCGATTGCCGCCGCCATCGTAGCGCTGGTGAACCTGCGCCATGCGTTGTACTCGGCCACCCTCGCGCCACACGTGCATCACCTGCCTCCGCGCCTCAAGCTGGCGATTGCCTATCTGCTGACCGATGAAGCGTTCGCCGCCTGCGTGCAACGCCTGGAGCGCGAGAAGGGGCCCACTCAGCACTGGTTTTTCATCGGCGCCGGACTGGCGCTGTGGATCTGCTGGCAACTGAGCACCTGGCTCGGGGTGTTCGTCGGCGCACATGTGCCAGCGCACTGGCCGCTCGACTTTTTTCTGCCACTCACCTTCATTGCCATCGTCGTGCCGATGTTGCGCGGCCCGGCACTCGTCACGGCGGCGGCCACCGCCGGCGTGCTGTCGGTGCTGCTGGCCGCACTTCCGTTCAAGCTCGGCCTGTCGTGCGCGGCCCTCGGCGGCGTGGCGGCGGGAATGATCATGCAACGGCTGCACAGCTCACGCCATGTCGCCACCAGCGAACACCCGGAACCACGATGATCGGCGACCCACTCTACCTGTTTGCCATTTTCGCGGCCGCCGGTGCGGCGACCTTTGCCACCCGCTTGTCGTTCATCGCGCTTGAGGGCAAGCTCAAGGTGCCCGACTGGTTCCGCGCGGCGCTGCAGTTCGTGCCGGTGGCCGTGCTCACGGCAATCCTGATGCCCGAGATCGCGCTGCGCGCTGGCGAACTTGCGCTGGCGCCGGACAATGCCCGGCTGGTCGCCGGCGCGGGCGCGGTGCTACTGGCCGCCTGGACCCGCAATGTGGCCCTGACCATCTGCGGCGGCATGGTTCTGCTTTTGCTTTGGCAAACATTCGCCATTCCGCTGATGAATTGAGTTCCTGCATATGAAAGCCATGATTTTCGCGGCCGGCCGCGGCGCCCGCATGCGCCCGCTGACCGACACCACCCCCAAGCCACTGCTCCATGCTGGCGGCAAACCGCTGATTACCTTGACCCTGGAAGCACTGGCCCGTGCCGGCTTCACCGACATCGTCATCAATCACGCCTGGCTCGGTGAACAGATTCCGGCGGCACTGGGCGACGGTAGCCGCTGGGGCGTGCGCATCACGTATTCGGCCGAAGACGAAGCACTGGAAACCGCTGGCGGCATCGCCCAGGCATTGCCGCTGCTGCTGGAGCGCGATTCCACGGAACGTGCGCAAGCCAAGCAATCGCCAGCGCCTGATGGCACGCAACACGCGGTGTTTCTGGCGGTAAGCGGCGACATCTGGACCGCCTACGACTTCGCATCGCTACGCGCGCGCGCTGCACGCATGGCACTGCTGCCCGAACCCGCCATGCATCTGGTGATGGTCCCCAACCCTGACTTCCACCCCCGCGGTGATTTCGCGCTCAATGGCGAAGCACTGGCGCTCGACGGGCCGGAACGGCTGACTTTCGGTAATATCGGCCTTTACGATACGCGCTCGTTTTCCGCGATGGCGCCAGGCACGAAGCTCGCGCTCGGTGTGCTGTTCCGCGAAGCGATTCTCGCCGGGCGCGCAACTGGAGAGCGCTATGCCGGACCATGGGCGAACGTCGGCACGCCTGAGCATCTTGCGGCGCTCAACCGGGATCTGCCCAAACCCCGCAGCTGAACCAGAAGCACCATCCGCGCTGAAAACCGGCATCTTTCAGCCCTAGCAGTGACGCAGCGAACCCAGGAGACCCCCCATGAGCATTCCCGTTTCCCGTCATGCCGAACGCCGCAAGACACTGGCCACGCACATGCGCCGGCTCGGCGGTGGTGTCGCGGTCATCCCCACGGCCCAAGAGGTCGCGCGCAACCGCGACAGCGACTACCCCTATCGCCACGACAGCTATATGTATTATCTGAGCGGTTTTTCCGAGCCGCAGAGCGTGGTCGTCGTCATCGCCGGCAAGGAAGAAGGCGATGAGCGCTCCGTGCTGTTCTGCCGCGACAAGAACGAAGAACGCGAAATCTGGGACGGCTACCGCTACGGTCCGGAGGCCGCGCGCGAGGCGTTCAGCTTTGACGCGACTTTCAGCATCGATACCATCGATCAGGAACTGCCGAAATTGCTCGCCGACCAGCCGGCGCTGTACTACCCACTAGGCCAAAGCCACCGCATCGATGCTCAGGTTCGGCAATGGCTCCAGGCGGTGCGAGCACAGGCGCGCAGCGGCGTGCGCCCACCGGCCGCCGCCCACGACGTCACCGCGCTGCTTGACGAGATGCGCCTGTTCAAGGACCGCGACGAACTCGACGTGATGCGCCGCGCCGGCGCGATTTCGGCCGAAGCGCATGTGCGCGCCATGCAGATCAGCCGTCCGGGCTTGCGCGAATACCACCTCGAAGCCGAGTTGCTGCACGCGTTTCGCCGTCATGGCGCGCAAAGCGTCGCCTACAACAGCATCGTTGCCGCTGGCGCGAATGCCTGCGTGCTGCACTACCGCGCCGGTGACACCGAATTGCGCAGTGGCGAACTCTGCCTGATCGATGCCGGCTGCGAACTCGACGGCTATGCATCGGACATCACTCGCACCTTCCCGATCGATGGCCGCTTCACCCCCGCACAACGCACGCTGTACGACATCGTGCTGGCGTCGCAAGATGCCGCGATTGCCGCGACCCGCCCGGGCAACCATTTCATGCAGCCGCATGAGGCCGCCGTGCGCGTGCTCGCCCAAGGCATGCTCGACACCGGCCTGCTGAACTCCAACACCTGCGGCAACGTCGACGACGTCATCGCCAACCAGCACTACACGCGCTTCTATATGCACCGCACCGGCCACTGGATGGGCATGGACGTGCATGACTGCGGCGACTACCGCGAGCCCGATGGTGCCCCCGGCGCTGATGGCAAGCGTCCGTGGCGTGTGCTGCGCCCCGGCATGGTAACGACCATCGAACCCGGCATCTACGTCCGCCCGGGCGCTGACGTGCCTCGTGAGTTCTGGAACATCGGCATCCGCATCGAGGATGACGCGCTGGTGACCGAACACGGCTGCGAGCTGCTGACGCGTGATGTGCCGGTCAAGGCCGACGAGATCGAGGCGCTGATGCGCGCTTGAGGGCGCCATTCATTGACCGACCCACGCCCACATCCCTTGCAACGATGACCACTCCGTTCGACATCGCCATCATCGGCGCCGGCCCAGTCGGCCTTGCGCTTGCGAACTGGCTCGTGCGCTCAAGCCCCTGGCAGATTGCGCTGATCGACGCGCGCACGCCCGACGCGGCCGCGCTCGACCCGCGTGCGCTCGCGCTCGCGCAAGGCAGCCGCCTGCTGCTCGACGAACTCGGCGCCTGGCCACAGGCGGCACTGCCGATCCGTACGATCCACGTGTCGCAGCGCGGCTACTTCGGCCAGAGCGTGATGCGCCATGATGAACTCGTACAACCGGCGCTCGGCTACGTCGCGCGTTATGGTGACCTCGTCGCAACTCTGGCACAGGCGCTGAAAACTGCGCAAAGCCCGCGCCTGTTGTGGCTCACCGACACGCGGGTCAACGGCATCGCAGGCCACGGCGAAGGCAGCACGGAATCTGCATCCAGCGATATTGCCCGAGGAGAAGTGACCGGCAAGATTGCGGACGATGCCGCAACCAGCCCGACCGCGAGCGCCGAAGCCAAGACAGCAGAAACGACCAGCGCTGGGCAAGCACTGCGCCTCCACGTCGAACACCTTGGCGACCAAGGCCGGCGTGGCCTTCTCGAAGCGCGTTACGTCGTCAATGCGGAAGGCGGAATGTTTGGCGCGCAGGCCCAAAAAACGCATCAGCGCGACTACGATCAGGTGGCGCTGATTTCCACCGTCGAATGCGATGCGCCCCGGCCAGACTGGGCATGGGAGCGCTTCACTGCCGAAGGGCCGCTGGCCCTGCTGCCACACCCGCCGCTGCCAGGTAGCCGGCAATCGGTCGCCTGGTCACTGGTGTGGTGCGGCAGTCCGGAAATGACACAGGCACGCATGCAGCGCGACGACGCTGCGCTGCTCGCTGAACTGCAGCAAGCGTTTGGGCGGCGCATGGGACGCTTCACCGCCATCGGCGCACGCTTCAGTTACCCGCTTGGCCTGAACGCCGTCAGCACGCTGGTCAACGGACGCATGGTCGCGATCGGCAATGCCGCACAGACCCTGCACCCGGTGGCCGGTCAAGGCTTCAATCTCGGACTGCGCGATGCATTCACGCTGGCTGAAGCGGTGCGCGATGAACTCTCGGAAGCCAGGCTCGCGGCTTTCGCCGCCGCGCGCAGCGCCGACCGCAGGGCAACCATCAGCCTGACCGACGCGCTGCCCCGGCTGTTCGCTGGCGATCAAGGCCCGCTGCCGCACCTGCGCGGCGCTTCGCTTGCCGCACTCGATCTGTTGCCACCCCTGAAAGGCCTGCTCGCGCGGCAGATGATGTTCGGCCAACGTCGGCGCGCGTAGCACGCGCCTCGCCCCCTCAGGCGTTCACGTCAGGCATTCACATCAAGCACGCGCGACGCGCCTCAATCCTTTCCATATCACCGCGAGCAAGATTGGCAAAAGCGCAGCGCCAATGCCGGCGAGCACGATGACGTTCAGGTACTGACGGACGAACGGTAGATTGCCGAAGTAATAGCCGAGGAGCACCAGGCCGATCACCCATACCGCCGCGCCAACGACGTTGAACAGTTGAAAACGCAGGAAACTCATGCCCGAAATACCTGCTACGAACGGCGCGAATGTACGCACAATCGGCACGAACCGCGCAATGACAATCGTCTTGCCGCCGTGCCGTTCATAAAAATCGTGTGTCTTGCGCAGCGCATCCCGATCGATGAAGCGGGAATTGCTCTCGTAGATCCGATTGCCAATCAACGAGCCAATCCAGTAATTAAGCGTATTGCCGAGAATCGCGGCAGTCATCAGCAGCGCAATCAAGGTGCCCGGATGCATCTGACCCGTGGCACAGAATGCGCCAGCGATGAAGAGCAGCGAATCTCCCGGGAGAAAAGGAAACACGACCAAGCCGGTCTCGGCAAAAACGATGCCGCTCAAAATCGCGTAAACCCAAACCCCATATTGATTCACAAAGACGCCCAGCGACTTGTCAATATGCATCACCATGTCGAGCCACTGCATTACTTCTTCCACGACGTCTCCCCGGTTTGTAATTGGTCGCCATCATACAGAAGCCGACCATTAGCACACGACCACGTCGCAGCGGGCGTGGCGGCCGGAGGAGCCGTTGCGCCGTATAATCGGCGCCATGAATCCATCGTCCGCGACCGGCTCCAGGCCGGGTGCCGATGGCCCCGCCTCGGCGTCCTCCTCTGCCATACCCAGCGCCATGCAGCGTCGTCCCATTGCCGCCCTCCCCGACCAGTTGATCAGCCAGATTGCCGCAGGCGAAGTCGTCGAGCGCCCGGCCTCGGTGGTCAAGGAGTTGCTGGAAAACGCGCTTGACGCTGGCGCCACCAGCGTCACCGTGCGCCTCGATGAAGGCGGCGTGCGACGCATCGTCATCACCGACAATGGCGGCGGCATGCCGCCCGAAGAACTACCGCTCGCGCTGCTGCGCCACGCGACCAGCAAGATTGCGTCCCTCGCCGAACTCGAAGCGGTCACGTCGCTGGGCTTTCGCGGCGAGGCACTGGCGTCGATTGCCTCGGTCGCCCGCGTGGTCATCACCAGCCGCACCGCCGACGCCACGCATGCGACACAGATCGACGCCGAAACCGGCGTGCTGCAGCCGGCGGCCGGCGCCACCGGCACGACCATCGATGTGCGCGACCTGTATTTCAATACGCCAGCGCGACGCAAATTCCTGAAGACCGAGCAGACCGAATTCGGCCATTGCATGGATGTAATCCGGCGCACCGCGCTCGGCCGCGCCGACGTCAGCATCACCGTCACCCATAACGGCAAGACCGTCGAGCACTGGCACGTCACACCAGGCAGCGAAGCCGACATGGCGCAGGCCTTCGCCACGCGCAGCGCGCAAATTCTCGGCGCCGACTTCGCGCAAGCGCGACTGCCCTTCGACGAAACCGCTGCCGACCTACACCTGTACGGCTTCGCCGGCCTGCCAACGGCCAGCCGCGGGCGCGCCGACGCGCAGTATTTTTATGTGAATGGCCGCTATGTGCGCGACAAGCTACTGTCACATGCGGTGCGCAGCGCGTATCAGGATGTGCTGCATGGCGACCGCTTTCCTTCTTACGTGATCTGCCTGGACCTGCCACCGATGGCGGTCGACGTGAACGTTCATCCGTCCAAGATCGAGGTGCGTTTCCGTGATTCGCGCGCGATCCACCAGTTCGTCTTCCATGCCGTGCAGCGTGCGCTCGCGCGCCAGGCGGGAGATGGCGGTGACAGCCTGCGCAGCGACGTGATCGAGCGCGAACCGGTGGCCTACGGCGCGACAACCTGGGTCAGGGGTGAACGGCCGCAGCAGGGCTCGCTGGGCATTATTCAGCCGCGCGGCGATTACCTGGCGATGCTCAACGGTGAGCGCGAAAGCAGTCATGGCCGCGCCGACCGCATGCCCGAGTGGATGCGGCAGACAGTGGCAGGCGATGCGGCCAGCACCCATGCCGACGATTCGGCGGGGGCACCCGCCACGCGCTGGCAAACGGGCGGCGTGGACGACCTGCGCGCAGCCGGAGGCATGAACATTACGGGGCACAGCAATGCCGCCAGCGACGCCCTCCGTACGAGCCTGGCGGCCACCACGGACACGGATGCGGACGACCCTGACGGTCTGCCGCTCGGCCATGCGATCGCGCAACTGCACGGCATCTATGTGCTGGCGCAAAACCGCCGCGGGCTGGTGCTGGTGGACATGCACGCGGCCCACGAGCGCATACTTTACGAACAGTTCAAGCAGACCCTGGATGCACGCGCCGTTGCCGTGCAGACCTTGCTGATTCCGCTCTCGATCGCCGCCGACCCGGTAGAGATCGGGGCCGTCGAGGAACACGGCGAAACGTTGTGCGAACTCGGTTTCGACATCGCCATCCTCTCGCCCACGTCGCTGGCGATCCGCGCGGTGCCGGCGCTGCTCAGGCACGCCGACATTGAATCGCTGGCGCGCGACATGCTGCGCGACCTGCAACAGTTCGGCGGCTCACGCCTGCTGGCAGAACAGCGCAACGAGCGTCTGGCAACCCTTGCCTGCCACAGCGCCGTGCGCGCGCATCGCCAGCTGACGGTGCCGGAGATGAACGCGCTGCTGCGGCAGATGGAAGCCACCGAACGCGCGAGTCAGTGCAATCATGGCCGGCCCACCTGGGTGCAGCTGACTGTTGCCGATCTCGATCGCCTGTTCCTGCGAGGTCAGTGAGCGATGTCGGACCGCAGCGCCCAACCTGACACGGGCAGCATGCCCGCGCTGATGTTGCTTGGGCTGCTGACCGGATACTTTGCCCTGCAGCCTCTGTCAACCGATGTTTATCTGCCGTCGCTGCCGGAACTGACGCGCACGTTCGACGCACCGATCAGCACGGTGCAACTGACGCTCTCGGTGTTCATCGCCGGCTTCGGCCTCGCGCAGTTGATCGTCGGGCCGCTGTCCGACCGCTTCGGGCGGCTGCCCGTGATTTCCGGTGGGATCGCGCTTTATGCAGGCGCCAGCATTGCCGCCGCGCTCGCACCCGGCATCGTGTGGCTGATTACCTGCCGTTTCCTGCAGGCGATCGGGGCCTGCGCAGGTCTGGTCGGCGCTCGAGCTATCGTCCGCGACCGTTTTTCGCCGGCCGAAGGCGCGCGCACTCTCGCCCGCGCGAACACGCTGATGTCGGTGGTACCAATGGCCGGCCCCGCGCTCGGCGGCTGGCTAGCGGAAAGGTTCAGTTTCCGCGCCGTGTTCGTGCTGCTTTCCGTGTACAGCGCCACGCTGCTGATCATGACCGTCACCCGGCTCCGGGAAACCAACCGCTACCGCGATCCGGATGCCTTGCAGCCGGCCCGCCTGCTGGCTAATTACCGCACGGTGGCCGCGCATCCGGCATTCTGGGCGTATTCACTGAGCCAGACCGCCAGTTATGCCGGGCTGTTCGCATTCATTTCGGGTTCGTCCTTCGTGCTGATCCGTGTGCTGGGGGCGACGCCGCAGCAATTCGGCATCCTCTTTGGCATTTCGGTCGGCGGCTACGTGCTGGGCAGTTTCACCTGCCAGCATCTGCTGCCGCGCCTGGGCTTGCAGCGCACGCTAAAACGCGCGGCCCTCATATCGCTCGCCGGCGGCGGCGCAATGGCGGCGTTGGCGTTAGCCGGCGTGCATGCGATCTGGGCGATCATTGCACCGCAGGCGGTCTGCATGTTCGCGCATGGCCTGATCACGCCGTGCGCTCAAGCGGGAGCCGTGGCCCCATTCCCTCGTCAAGCAGGCGCCGCAGCCGCCCTGATGGGCATGGTGCTGGCCTTGACCGCGGCACTGGTCGGCCTCTGGATCGGCGCCAGCTACAACGGCACCGTCCATCCTCTCGCGCTGACGATCGGCGGCACTTCACTGGCGGTATTCGCCGTCGTCTTCGGTCTCGTGCGCCGTTTCGGAGATGTCTCGCAGCATGCCTGAATCCCAAGCTGATACCAAAGCTGATACCAAAGCTGATACCAAAGCCGAATCCAATCGTGATTCCGGCGCTTCGTCCAACGCAAATTCCGGCGCAATTTCGGCGCCGGGCGCGCTGCCGTCAAGGCTGCGGCCTGCGCACGCCAACGCTGCGCCGGTGGTATGCCTGCTCGGCCCGACCGCGTCGGGCAAGACTGCGGCCGCGCTGGCGCTGGCCGAGGTGATGCCGATCGAGATCATCAGCCTCGATTCAGCGCTCGTCTATCGCGACATGGACATCGGCACCGCGAAGCCGACCCCGGAAGAACTCGCACGCGTGCCACATCATCTGATCGACATCATCGACCCGACCGAATCGTATTCGGCCGCGCGCTTTGCCGCCGAAGCGGACGCGCTGATCGATGCCATCCGGGGACGAGGCCGCGTGCCACTGATCGTCGGCGGCACGATGCTGTACTACAAGGCACTGGCCGACGGCCTGAACAACCTGCCGGGCGCGGCACCGGAAATCCGCGCCGCACTCGACGCCGAAGCCGCCGAACGGGGCTGGCCGGCAATGCATGCGGAACTGGCGAAGGTCGATGCGCCGACCGCCGCACGCCTGGCGCCAAATGACTCGCAACGCATCCAGCGGGCACTCGAAATCTGGCGTCAGACGGGGCTGCCGATGTCGGCATGGCTCGCGGCCGAGCGTGCCATGCCGGCGGGTGGCCACGCGCGCGAACTGCTGCCGATCGCGCTTGAACCGTCCGACCGCAGCGTACTGCACACGCGCATCGCCCAGCGTTTCGAGGTGATGCTTGAGGCTGGCCTGCTGGATGAAGTCGCGCGGCTGCGCGCACGTGGCGACCTGCATCTTGGCTTGCCGTCGATTCGCTGCGTCGGCTACCGTCAGGGCTGGGAATATCTCGATGGGCTATACGGCAGCGGCACGCCCGGTCTACGTGAACTGCGCGAGCGCGGCATCGCCGCCACACGACAACTGGCGAAGCGACAGCTGACCTGGCTGCGTAGCACGCCGCAGCGCCGAGTCATCGACTGCCTGGCGCACGATGCGACCGAACAGGTACTGGTCGCCGCGCGCGCCGCGCTTGGCCACTGAGGTCGCGCGCGGCAGTGCATAATCTGAGCTTGCCCTCTAAGCCGGTTAAATCCACCGATAAGCAAGCCGTAGAACTCGCCACGCTGGAATGGGTCTCTTGGTTCAACCACCATCGATCGATGGGGTCTCTGGGCAATGTCCCGCCCGCAGAGTTCGAGGCAAACGACCACCGACAACACCCTGGGCAAGCCGCGACCGTCTGACTTAAACTAACTGGCCTCCGCAAACCCGGGGCAATTCAAACGACAAACCCACATGGCCATCAAGAAGTCAGACCTCTATTCCAAACTCTGGGCCTCCTGTGACGAGCTTCGCGGCGGCATGGACGCCAGCCAGTACAAGGACTACGTGCTGGTGCTGCTGTTCATCAAGTACATCAGCGACAAATACGCCGGCCAGCCCTTTGCGCCCATCCAGATCCCCGACGGTGCCAGCTTTGCCGACATGGTCGCCCTCAAGGGCAAGACCGACATCGGTGACCAGATCAACAAAAAGATCGTTCGCCCGCTGGAAGACGCCAACCGCCTGCGCATCAAGGCCGACTTCAACGACGACGCGCTGCTGGGCCAGGGCAAGGAGAAGGTTGACAAGCTGACCAACCTGATTGGCATTTTCGAGTCCAAAGACCTGGACTTTTCAAAGCACCGCGCCGACGGCGACGACATCCTGGGCGATGCGTATGAGTACCTCATGCGCCACTTCGCCACTGAAAGTGGCAAGAGCAAGGGCCAGTTCTACACGCCGGCCGAGGTCAGCCGCGTGATGGCCCAGGTGCTGGGCATTGCCCAGGCCAAGACCAGCCCCGACACCACGGTGTACGACCCCACCTGCGGCTCGGGATCGCTGCTGCTGAAGGTGGCTGAGGCCGCGCCCACACCCGTCAGTGTGTACGGCCAGGAGAAGGAAGAAGTCACCAGCGGCCTGGCCCGCATGAACATGATCCTGCACCACAACCCCGGTGCCGTCATTGAGCAGGGCAACACCCTGGCCGACCCCAAGTTCCTGGAAGGGGATCAGCTCAAGACCTTCGACTACGTGGTGGCCAACCCGCCGTTCTCCGACAAGCGCTGGAGCAACGGCCTGGCGGGCGACGTGTACAAGCGCTTCGAGGGCTTTGGCACCCCGCCCGACAAACAAGGCGACTACGCCTACCTGCTGCACATCATCCGCTCGCTCAAGAGCACCGGCCGGGCCGCCTGCATCCTGCCGCACGGTGTGCTGTTTCGCGGCAACGCCGAGGCCGAGATCCGCAAGAGCCTGGTGCGGCGCGGGCTCATCCAGGCCATCATCGGCCTGCCTGCCAACCTCTTTTATGGCACCGGCATTCCGGCCTGCATCATCGTCATCGACAAGGCCGGCGCCGCCGCCCGCAAGGGCATCTTCCTGATCGACGCGGCCCAGGGCTTCATGAAGGACGGCCCCAAAAACCGCCTGCGCGAACGCGACATCCACCGCATCGTCGACACCTTCACACGGCTGGACGGCAGCGACCCGCGCTACGCCCGCATGG
>JAIQCU010000529.1:0-45296 GCA_022114935.1 Leptestheria dahalacensis | reverse complement strand
TGATCCCGGATACTCTGCAGAGGGCGCGGTGATGCAGCATTAAGAACATCAGCCGCTCCCGCTTTACCCTGCCCAGAAGGACGTCGCATTAAGACTAACCGCCATCTTTGCCGCCCTTCAGCGCCGCGCAACGGTCCGTCTTAACCAGTAGCATTTCGTCAATGGTTTCTTTTTCTATCGTGTCCTTTCTTTAGCGATGCAACAGCCAAGCTCACACGAAGGGTATTTCTATTAATATATACGCGCGAAGGATGCAAACACTGTCTCCTCATGGTGTGTTATAAAAGTTCGGGTTAGAGCCCCGCGCGCACCCAAACACGCTTGTCAGAAAAGCCTCGTCTCTAGTTCGGGTTCCAACAACCAGCAGATATAGCATTTTCACACTTTCGTATGGGCCCTAAGTAAGTAAGTTAACTTTCATTTCAGTTCTTACCGCGCGTTAGTTATTACACCCGATTCTTTGCTTAATTTGGTCGTGTCCTTGAAAACTCGTGAAATTTTATTCTGAATGTTTTTGGCAACAGACAATAAACCCTCTCTTTCCTGCTTTTTCACAGTCAGTATTCATGTTTGCTGAAACCAAGATGGCCTTTTTAAAAAATATTTCCGTTGATCTCTTTGATTGCTGTTCTTGTCTGGTCATAATCGCATTTTGTTTCTTTGTAGATAAGAGACGCTGCAACCGTTTTCTTTCAAAGTTGTTGTAGTTCCATCGACCACCACTAGATGGTGCTAGCCACGTGACCGGATGTTTTGTGAAACAAACTTCCACGTTTTACGATTTCATGTTTCGTCCTTCATATTTGACGCAGTAAATGTTTTAACAATCAAACATGTTTGAAGGAAGGATCATCGAAAACTCCTGGAATGATATTCAGAAACCCATATTTCTAATTCAGTGTTTCACCTAAGTTCATATATTCACTTTGTGGTTTGTTCAACCTGCTACAAAACACCGTTTGAGGAAAATGTCTCTTTACATTGCAGTACACCTTACGTGACGCGCCATGGTCAAGTGCAAACCGTGCCAGGAGAATAAATGCGAGCGCAAGTACCGCAATCGTTCCGTGTGCCAGGGCAATGGCTGCACGTGCATCTGTCAAGAATTTGAAACAGCAACCATCCTGAAAACTGTTGGATCCATTTTCGGTGGAATTGCAGCAGTTGCTGGTATTTTGCATTGTCTGCTGTTCCAAAAATTCCTGCTTATGACTTTGATGCTGTAGCTCATATAGCTTTAATATTATTGTACATTAGAAAACGCTGGCGTTTTGTAAATCACGACTGTTTTCTGACATACGGTGAAGACGTACTATGAAACCCAGCTGTCTCACAATCATGTTTTGAGCAAACCAATTTAAATCTCAGCTTACTTTTACGTTTGAGGTGTGGTCAACTAAGGTTTAAGTAGTTTAAACTAACGTTACGTGGCTTTCATTTTGCCCTGCTGGGGAAAAGACACGGATGACTTCTTGCTGACTGACCTTTGCAGGGCCGCAGCGCGAAATGGAAGCCGCAGTCAAATTGCCATTGTGCTGATTCCTTTTACACTTCCAACACAGGTGGTGTTGCAGTAACTGTTTTTACAGCTGGTTTGGGTGCTCCTGTCGGTGGGGCAATGATTGGAGCAGGATCGTCTCTGGTAACCAATCCTATTGGAAAGCTGGTCACGGGCGAGTGTGTAACAGGTACTGACCTGCTGACTGACGTTGGTATTGGGGCTACCGTGGGAGCCTTGTCCGGAGGCATCGGGGCGGGAGGATCAGTCCTGTCCAAAGGAGCTTCAGGAGTTGTCAAACTCGGCGTCCGGGCCGGTGCTGGAGCTTTGTCGGGTGCTGTCGGTGGAGCCGTCTCTGAAACGGCACGGGCCATCAAGGGTGAAGATGTAAGCGTTGGATCCTTCGCCAAGTCGATGACTGTTGGGGCTGTCTGCGGGACCGTCGGAGGAGCGTCCACCCACGTCGCTAGCAACGTTTCCAAAGAAGTTGCCAATGGAGTGGGTAAGGCTGTTACTCGTGTGGCTGTCCAGACTGGAACTGCTGCTGTCACGGACGCTGGGCTGCAACTGTACGAGGCCGGTGAAATCGATCCTAAGCGGATGCTGGTGATTGTGACCAGCCAGCTGACGGTTGCTTCGACTGCTGAGTGCTCTAGGAATGCTACCCTGAAATCGAACCTTTACGCCGATAAGATGAACAAGAACCTCGTTGAGAAGATTGCGAATAAAGGAGACTTGGAGGGAGCTGATCAGAAGAAAGAGCTGCTTCAGGATCGTATGCGTGAAGCCAATCGGTTGCCAACAGAGATCATCGAGGAGCAGCAGAGAAAAGTTGACCAGTACAACAAGCTGCAATCAGAGATTGGAGCACTGCGAAACCACAAGGACAATATCCTCAATATACGCGACGATCCTGCTCTTACACCACGTGAAAAATACCACCAAGAACAAAGCTATCTCCGAGACAACCAAATAAAAGGTCTGAAAAATATTAACCAAAGGATCACTGGACTTGGCAAGGAAGCTGGTCAAATCCGTCCGGACAAAATCGGCCAAAACAACCTTCACTTTCTGACTGGGGACCGTACCGGACAAGTAGCTATGGACATTCCGGATTCAAACGGCAATCGCGGAACCGAGCGTGTCATTGCTGAGCTGGATCCGAAAACTAATAATATATGGGCTGCCGATCACATTGATGATCATGATTACACCAAGGCTAAAAAACCAGGCGAAAACTTATTCCACGACCCCTTCAAGGCTCAACTGAAAGATTTGCCTCCCAATCAGATGTATCAAAAGCGCGAACAGGATGAAGACGAGAAAAAGAACAACTGATTTCATTCGTTTTGGATTCTATCCTGAGGCTGGATAACGCAATGACAGATTATTGCTTTTTACATACTTCACTTCATGTTATACACCCCACGTGCCTCAAGTTATTATTGCATTGGTGCTGGTTTTGGTTTAGCATATCTGGATTTCTACATTACCCTGGGATGAACTGGAAACATAAAGCAGTTGTGAAACTTTTCACATCTTGTCAAAAATGATCTTTTACTCGTCCTTCAGGTTCAGTCTTTTAGATTGCCTTAGTAAAACTTAACAATGGTTCGTTACAGTTATAAGCGGGGTATTTAATTCACCTTTGTTCATAAAGCAAAAAACGCGTTCTCAACTTGTGGCCCGGAGCGCCATCAGTCGGTGTTAAACCTGTCTGCAGCATCGCAATTTGCCCCCGGGGAAAAACGCCAAACTCTTCATAACAGCGTTGCCTGCTCTACTCAGTTTAAAGGGCGGATATTTCTAAAGGTAATGTGTACTCGACTCCTCTGGATGGAAGCAAAACTCTCGGGCAAGTCTCATCTCTAGTGAAGGTTCATATAGCTCCAGTTTATTACAAATTGCAGGATCAACAATACCAGGTATGTCGAACTTAATTAAGAGACATTCAATTAGATGTTTTACCTGAAGTAAACGTGACGAACCAAAGAATATTTCATAACTTGATTTCCTTTGCATATTCCGTGCAACCCATTCATTATGTTCATGGCCATTAACTACAAAACAGGTTGTACCGTATTCCAAATTTGGTTCTGCTCCACCTTGCTTAAGGCTCCATACTTGCAGACAAGCCAGAAATGAGCTGTGATACGTTTTTTTCAATTAAAGATAGAATACATATTATTATTATTCCGTGAAATAATATATCAATTTATGGTAGTCAACATTTGCCACTGTTGTAGGGATGTCTTTAAAATACGAAGAATATTTTTTCTCCCATTTATCTACAGAACAAACTATCAACATCAATTAAGTCTAACTGTTTCTGAGTTCTAATTGAATTTATTGGAGCATACTACCTATTATAAAACTGAGCTTCATTTCAGTTCCAGCGCATTTGTACTTTGATGTCCGCCATGGTGAAGTGCCAGCCGTGTCGGGATAACAAGTGCGAGCGCAAGTACAGCAATCGTTCCGTCTGCCTGGATGATGGTTGCACGTGCATTTGTCAAGAATCAAAAGCAGCTACTTTCTGGAAAACTGCTACCCCAATCGCTGGTGGAGTTGCTGCTGTTGCTGGTAACTTTGAGCTTGCTTACCTTAATCTAGTTTAGTTCATCCAGTTCAAAGGTTGAAAACACTTGAAAAGCACTGAAAAAGGCTGAAACACAACAACAAAAGATGCCACATACTTGTACATTTTAGGGCAAATACGTAGGGTTCTTGCTGGAAAAAGACTTCAGAGTTATTTGCCCATATCTTCCTCGCATTCATAGATAAAGCAATCCAAGAATTCCCAGTAACTGAGTTACTATAACTTAATACAACCCTGTACTTTCTTTCCAAGTGGTTCATTGGCTCCGTTACAATTGAAATTTAAAACATTATAAGGTTATCGTTGAGCTTTACAGGCTGTTAAAATGCAGCTTGACATTGAGAAGTTAAAAGGCAAAAACCCTGAAGACACTTTCCCGTGCTGATTTTCCTTTTGCAACAACTGCACTTAGAATGACATAATACCCTCAGGATTAGATTAACGGGGCCGTTTCAATAGATCCTTGCCCTTGAATCCTGAATCCTGAATCCTGATCCTTGAAAAAAATGCTTCCCTAACTAACAGCGTTTTTTTTCCGCGTCAGGTGGTGTTGCAGTAACTGTTCTAACAGCGGGATTAGCCGCCCCTGTTGGTGGTGCAATCATTGGAGCAGGATCGTCTTTAGTAACCAATCCTATTGGGAAGCTGGCTACAGGGGAATGCGTGTCAGGTAGTGATTTGCTGATCGACGTAGGCATGGGAGCTACTGCAGGAGCGCTGACCGGAGGAACAGGGGCCGGAGGATCAGTAGTTACTAAAGGAGCTGCCGAAGTAGCCAAGCTTGGCGCCCGAGCCGGTGCAGGGGCTGTTTCGGGTGCTTTTGCTGGTGTCATTTCTGAAACAACACGAGCTGTCAAAGGCGAAGATGTAAGCGTCAAATCCTTTGCGAAGTCCATCACCGTCGGGGCTGTCGGCGGGACCGTTGCAGGAGGTCCCAGCAACATAACTAGCAATGTTACCAAAGAGGTCGTTGGTGGAGTTGGTATAAAACTGTAACTCGGGTGGCTCTGCAGGCTGGAACTGCCGCCGTCAAGGACGCTGGACTTCAGCTGTACGAAACCGGTCAGTTTGATTCAAAGCGACTGCTAACTACTGCAACCAGTCAGCTGACAGATAGTGCGACGGCTGAATGTGCGAATAATGTTAATTTGGCAAGAAGCCTATGTTCTGGGAAGATGAAAAAGACCCTTTTGGACAAGACTGTAAATCAAAGACAGACAGACAGGTAGATAGATAGATAGGTAGATAGGTTTTAACAGTTAAAAATGGGGTTCTAGGTCCGGTTGGGATCTGATAAGATGCAACCGGCTACCGTTACCGATTCTAAGTAGATTCTAGGCTTTTGATTGCAACGACACTGTAAACTATACATGCTCTGACTAAGAAGAGTTGCGTTTGTTATAAATAAATTCAAACATATAGTTTATGATACATAAACATCTATACAACACTCCTAACATACTATTACATACTGCGGACAGTCCAATGGTATCTTCACCTTAACGAGCTTAGGGACTTTACCGATAGATGGCGTTATCTTGAAAAGGGCATACTTTTGTACCATTGTTGTGTGAACTACTTTACAATGTACATGTGTATTTTAATACACCCTCTTATATCATAATATACAATACAATATACACGTGATAGACATTGATATATATATTATACACAGGCGTATTTTAATATACACATTTATATGTAAACGGAAAATTGTATTAGCTTAAATCTTATACTGAATAAAGGCAAAGTAATCAGCTGAAAAGATGTCTGCCTTTGCCTTTTGCGCATTGCGCTGGGATCGACAGTCAATAACACTTGATGCATCGTTATTGAAATCGTATACATCAATCATATATTTACCAGCATTTGCTTGTTATAATTGTAAAATAATTGGTTCAAAAGGCAGCGCACTCGTATTCCAGTAAACAGTTCAGTAGGACTTGAATATGCGTGGTTATGCAATTGTCAATATACTTGTGAAAACCTGGGTGCCGTAAGCGATCAACTTTTCCTTAGCAAGAACCCTTTTTTCGTTACTCTTAGACTACGCAAAATCCTATTCGAATCGTTATGTAAGACAACAAGATGCAGTTTGCAAATTGACGACATTCGCGTTCCCAACCAAGTGCCGTGTTGGCTTGACAATCGCGAAAACAGTTCATTTAATCTCCATCCGCTAGGTGTCGCTGAGCACGTGTGATTCGGATAAATTTGTTTTAATTATCATTATGTTTTAATAAGTAATTAAGATTTAATACTCAGTTTAAATTAAATTTTAATACAACTGTACTATAAAATCATCTGTATACGAATTAATACATACTATTAAAAGGAATTTACTAAAATCTGAAGATCAATGACTACAGGTTAGAATCAACCTTCATATTTGATTTGTTTACCTTGCTAACCTGTACCTGGGGACTTTGGAATTTACATAATCAGGGCTATGTTCACTAGTAAAATGCCTAGTATCTTATTAGTCGGTAGCGGATTAACTAGCGCTGTAACGGCGCATATTTTAAAAACCAATGGCGCGATAAGCAATTTAGAGGTGACCATATGGGACAAGGCTCGAGGAGCTGGTAACAAAAAGCTTTACGAAGTATGACTCGCATAATGGTTGCAGTAAACAAGACATTGCATTGACAGGTGGCAGAATGTCAACGAGTCGGAGTCCCGCCACCGCGGACAGTATCGCGGACCTCGGCGCACAGTACATATCGGCGGTTCCTTCATATGCCAGCGCTCACAAAGAGTTAGTAACCCCATGTACTATATTGTGTTTAAAGAAAACTGCTTAACGAGTAGCATTCATGTAGCATTGTAACAATTGCAGTTCCTTTAGCCTTGCGATTTCTCTTACGTTTGAATGCTCGTTATGAAACCAATTGAGATTTTTTACTAAAGTAAAGAATTTACATAAGATGGCAATGACCTGTACCGTGACTGTATTTTTTCCCATTCGTTCAAATTAGTCAGTGTTTGTTTCAGGTTTTATAACGAACTCATCGAGAAGGGGATATTCAGACCACTTGAAACAACGGTACGCAATATGAAGGAGAACGCCGAAGGAACGAGACACTATGTTACCCCGCAGGGTGTAAGTCAAAGCTCGGGACTTCTTACAAAATGTTTTTGTTTATGTACCAATATTAGAATTATCGAGATTGATATCAGTAGTATTATTGTGTTATTATGTTTGCTTGTTAGGTTAGTTCTGTCGTCAAGCACTTCATCACCAGCTCGGGCTGCCAGGCGACCTATGGACAGCATGTGTCGGAGATCACCCGGGAAAACGGGAAATGGTTCGTGCTGGATAGACGCTTTTAAACCTTCTTGCGATTTTAAAGCTATTCTTGAAATCACAGGCTTGTGAAGACCCAACAAGGAAAATCAGCTCACTTTGATTCGGTAGTTCTTACGATGCCTGTCCCGCAGGTGTTTCAACTTCAGGGATCCGTACCGAAACTCTTGGGTAATATTATATTTTAATAATAACAAATATAGATGTATCATTACTGATCTGTTAAATTCTTCTGTATTAGTTTTAGAAATATTCAGGTAGATAGAATAGTTAGACAGACAGACAGAGAGATAGGTTAATAGATATATAGATAGATAGATAGATCGATAGACAGATAGACAGGCAGACAGACAGACAGACAGACAGACAGATAGATAGATAGACAGATAGACAGAGAGATAGATAGTTAGATAGATTGACAGATATGTAGGTAGGCTAATAGGTAGGTAGTTAGACAGACAGATAGATAGAGATATAGTTAGGTACAGAGAGAGAGAGACAGTTAGATAGATTGACAGATATGTAGGTAGGCTAATAGGTAGGTAGTTAGACAGACAGACAGATAGATATATAGATAGTTATATAGATAGATAGATAGGTGGTAGATAGATAGATATATAGATAGACAGACAGACAGATAGTCAGATCAAGGAAATAACTTAACTAGCAATTTATTAAATAGATCAACTGTTTTTGGATAGTTTAGAAACTCACCAGGACATTCACGAGAAACTACAGCAGGTCCAGTACAGTTCCCGCTACGCCCTGGGACTCTTTTACGATCCCGAAACCCGTGTGGATCTTCCTTGGGCCGCGTCCTATCTGGATAATGACCCGGTGTTCCGCTTTGTATCTGCGGATAATATCAAGAGGGGCAAAGGTATCTCATTTAACTTAACTTTTATTATTGTAACCTCTGTTTGTAATGTTCGTAAATAAAACAAATTCTTGATAAAACAAGGTGATTCGCCTACGGCCCTGGTGTTCCACACGTCAGTCCCTTTCGGTGTGGAGCACGTGGAGAAAACTGTGGAGCAGGTGGAACCGCTGCTGTTGGATGCTGTTGAGAAGAGTTTCCCCGATTTACCGAAACCGTCCGCCGTCAAGTGTCAAAAATGGCGTTTTTCTCAAGTATTTTTACAGTTTTGATATAAATAAATTTAATATAAATTAAAGTTAATTAAGGAAGTAACCAGAATTCCGTTTACTGTATTGGAGGCTTTTAATTGTATTAACTATGATAATTGAAATTATAACAATAAAAACAATTTCTACATTTAATAATCACTAAAATAAGCCTTTATTGGTGAATTTATTGTTTATTAAATCAGTGTATATTTCATTGACGTTTGAATTGGGGTACTATCGATATTCCCACTAATTTGGCTATTATTAACCTGTAAGATAATTTTATTAGTACTAACTGAATTAACTGTAATTAATGTGATAATTAACATAATACTGATTTAGTTTTTTCATAATTGCGCAGGTAACGCGGTCGTACGAAGGTCAGCCTGGTTACGTCACACTCAGCGAAGATCCTCTGCTGTTGATTGGTGGCGACGGATTCGTTCATTCGAACTTTGACGGCTGTGTGACCTCAGCCCAGGGACTGGCCAGCGCCATTTTGAAGCGTTTCGCCTGAACTCCAGTGCACAGTTAACCTCAATTAGAGAAGCTATTTTAAAATAAAGATGAGATTTTAATAAATGTAGCAGATGGTTAACTTTAATGATTTTTTAATTGTAGTATTAATTCGATAACAGTATCTAAACGGTTAACTATCTTGTCCAGTGATTATAAGGTTGTAATTTGTGTAAATTAACCTTTGATTTTTTAATATTACAGCCGTGACGCAATCAGTGATGGTGGTAGATGCCTGTGAAGTAGAATTCTATTTTCGATATCGATATAGCAGTAATCGATAATACTGGAATCGATATTACGAAAGCCTTGAAGCAGTAATCATTACTGTAATCAGTAGGGGAGTGACTGTAGGTACTTGTCTAAGAGATAGTCTTTTTTTATATCGATATAACTATACTGTAGTAATCGATTACACTGAAATCGATATACTAAACTACGTAAGGCATTATCACTGTAGGCTAGTACTATAGTAATCGATATTTGAAATATCGATATAGCAATCGATAATACTGGAGTCAATACGTTAGCTGTCACTGTGTTCACGTATTACAATAGATGGTGACTGGGTAAACTTGTTTACAAGAATCTTGTTTCCGATTATCGATACAGCAGTACTATGGTAATCGATACTTTTAATGGCGATATAGTAATCGATAATATACAAAATTTATGTTATTGAAACGTAAAGTAATACTATAGCAGTCGATAGCTTGATACTTCTAAGTATCGATTTGTCAGCGGTTCTCTAGTAATCGATCACATTTAAATCCTTATATAAAAAATACCCTTTTATACGATTTATCGTTAAGCTGATATAACGACTTACTTTAAAGATATCGATACGATGTACCAACTGATACTGCAGTAATCAATGACAGCCCTTAAAATGCAATATAACACCCTATCTCTAATATCGACGTACCATAACAATCGATCATACCGAAATCGATGCATTTAAAACCCATCGATTTTAATGATCACCGTATCAATCTGAAGATTGCCTAAGTATAAGGACAGATACAATATCACAGCCTACAATAATGAAAACGGCTGGTGATAAAAGCGAGTATAGAGTAGCTGTTGGATATGGTATTGATACTCATAACGTCACGGGTGTTGACATAACAAGAGACACGTGGAGAATGGCCAGCCTCATTTCACGGCCGCACATCCAAGTGGAGGACCGCAGCCCTCCTGCAGTTCATTTCAACAGCAGCGCGGTGGAGGGGCACCTGCAGCTGCTGCTGAGTTAAGAGAGGGTGGCCAACTCCAATGATCGTTTCTATTCTTTGGAGAAAGCCAACTAATAATCGATACTGGAAAAACTGAAATAACCATAATGGGGGGGTCCTTGCTGGGGAAAAGTTAATGGCTTATTACTCGCTCGTTTTTGAAGTTATAACAACCCAAAAATTACCCAACGTAGAACTATTACCACATAATCTATTTGCTAAGTTTCATTGAAATCGGTCAATTAGTTTTGCCAAAATAAAATCCTAAAGAATCGCAATCTGCAATATCGTTCATAAGACCCCCCCCCCTCTCCATTCGGGACGCCAACCCCTCGTGTTGAGTCGACAATTTCAAGCATTTTGGTTACGCACCGATTCGATGGCGTTGTACGTATTTTGCCTTCCGTTTTGTGCTAATAGCCCATAGCAGCACGTGCTATGGGGTCGATCGAGACTGTAACCGGCGCAAAACCGTAATATTCTTCATACCGAACGGTCGAAACTTGTATTACCATAATTGGTGTTACGTAAGTGATAGCGTGACGTTGTGTGGAATCGCTTGATAGATTCGAATCAACCATAAAAGTTAACTTTGATTAATTTTATTAATTATCGATAATTATCTGTTAGTATTGTTAGTATGTTACAAGTACCATTAAGTATACTTATTTCAAGATGAGATGCTAATTAGTTCTAATGATAGCGATATAGATTAAACGACAACTATTAATGAAAGTGTATACTTACTGGTTAAGTTAGTAGAAGCGAATCTTTTGGGACGTTATTATTAGTTGGTTGCAAATAATAATTAGATGTGGTTAGACGACTGATTAATGATCATTAAAGGAAATAAGAGACCTGCTGAACGGCCTACTGATAACCGTCTGCCTTGCTGGATTTGGGCGACATACCAGCAGTTTCAGCAGAGTTCGCCTGTCTCCATCTTTCTCTTCTTCTTACTATTCTTCATCAACTATTCTTCTTCTTATCTTTCTTGGTTATGCTATTACTACCTAAACGGGTAGTCCATCTTATTAAGGTGAAGGTAATCATCATCCGTATTCATCTTTCAGCTCAAGTTGCTTTGCGCCCACAGAGGCTAATTAAAGTCCGGACATTGATGAAACGCGCACGCCGGAATCCAACTACAACACAACAGCATGTCGAGTTGTATACTTTTCGGTTGTGCAACCCCCTATCAACGCTTAACACACAAAGGCAGACACGAAGAGAAATGATCAATCGCCCGGAGACGAGCCTCAAACTTGGCGCCTCTCTGACGAATAAAAACAAGGTTAACTTGTCAGCTGACTTCTGATTGGCCGAGGCTTCCAGGGGTTCGACCAATGGGGAAAGGGGAAGGGTTTGGGGATAAATAGAGCTGCGCACTAGATTGAAGCTTCATTGTTATCGTTGCTCTCTGTGCCAGCACAAATTCATACGGTGTGGGTCGCGTTACTTAATTAAGGGAACCCCTTCTACTGAAATCGGGATTTTAATCACCTGGTAAGACGACTGATACATCTAGTGTTATTTTTACTGTTTGGCGGTGTTACTAGTCTTGAATGAATCCGTAGTAGAAAGGAAATCTCTTTACTGTCTGTTAAACGATTCAGCAGTCGTTAAGTAGGATATTAAACAGATGGTAACTAACGTACGATTAAGATGACTGAAACTTTTTACTGTTTTAACGGTTTATCAGCTTACTGTCACTGAAAAGACCTGTAGTGTAAGTGAAATCCGCCGTTTACCATCTGTTAATCGATCCAATAGTGTTAAGTAGGATATTAAGCATACGGTGTTACGACTGAGCTTACGTACGACTAAGACGACTGAAACTGTCATACTGTTTAGCATTTTCTAATCATGGTTACACGAAACTATCTGTAGTTTAAGGGAAATCGTTTTATAATTTCCTTCTAATTTAATTCAACAGTGTTAAGTAGGATATTCAGCATTCAGCACATAGTGTAGCGGCTTATCATCTTAGTTAAATGAACGGATCCGCAGTGGAAGTGAGTTACCTTTACTCCCTCTGTTGTTCGTTTCAGCAGCGTTAAGTATGATATTCAAAACATGGTATTACGATTCAACTATAACGTATGACTAAGTTGACTGAAACATCTTATTGTTACTGTTACTGCATAGCGGTTTATCTTATCTTAATTATTAAATGAAAAGATCTGTAGTTTAACTGAAATCTAGTCAATTCAGCAGTGTTAAGTAGGCTACTAAGCGTTTGAAACTTTTCTTGCATTAACGTATGACCAAGACGACTTAAACATCTTATTATTTAGCGGTTTGTAATCTTAACTCAATGAAAAGATCCGTTGTTAAAGTGAAAGTTTATAGTTTCTTCAACACTATTAAGTATGCTATTCTACACATGATGATACGACTGGACTATTAACGTATTACTGCTGTTCATATATAGTAGTTCAAAAGTTAAAATTGTAGAAGTTGATTCAAACTTTTGCCTCTAGTTTTCATGTGCAACTGGTTACAGTTTAGTAATTCAGTAGGCTGTTCAACACGTATAACATTAGGAATGAATCAGCGTTTTCTGTAATCACTAATTCAGATGTTAGACTCTATATTCCATACTGTACAAAACTTTTAAGTTTGTCGTATAGATCTTCCCAATATGTGTTAAACAGTACTAAGTAGGCTGTTAAGAACCTAGTCAAGACGACCTGAAAATCTATTCATCGTTTATACTTGCAGCTAGCAAAACCATAAAACCGACGCAAAATGTACCTTTTTGTATACTCTAATACAGCGATGTTTCAGCAGTGCTAAATAGCTTATTAATCATTATCTTAAAAACAGCATGGATCTTAACTTAATATGCCATTTCAGCATCGTAATTAACCTGCTGAATCCCACTTAAATTATCAGTAAACTGCAGTTAACTGCATTACAAAGGTTCTTCTCAATGTTAACATTAACAGTGCTAAGTACGATGTTCAGCACCTGGATAATTTCCTTGAAATTCAGCGTTCTTAATCGCATTTTAAACAAGACAAGATACAGTGATTCAAATTAGTTCAAGGAAACACAATGCTCGAAATTCAACACTTGGATCAACAGTCTTACTGACGTACGTGTTACGTAGTATAAGCGATTACTAATTAATTTATATTCCAGTTAAGAATAATACTAGGTAAACAATCAAGTACTGGATAACTGGGACATTTAACTTTTATACTGTCGCGAGTAAGCATTGATCAGCACCTAGTTCAGTATACCTGTTTATTTGCCAATTCTGACCAGCTTACTCCAATTTAGCTAAAATTCCTAGTCGACCCAAACTATAGTTATTACTATAACTTAAGTTAAACATTACTCAATAACTTAATTAACCAACTCGGGAAAGCTAAGCCGGTCAGTGACCTGTTGGATAATATGCTGTAATAATAAGTTGGATAACAATTAACTTATTAGTTAATGAATTGATCACCTCATTAAGTACAAACTAGGAATTACATCATTCTCCCTATAACTGATAGTCAACAGTAACTAGTACCTAATTAATCATCTCATTATCTACAAATCTCGGGTTTTTATTGATAGAATCGAAAGAGAAAGAATGTCTTGGATGAACTCAAATTCGATGGAAGTGTGGCCAGCCTGGGCTACTGCCGCCTACACCTCAGCCCTGGCCAACTACTCGATGAATCTCGATTCCAAACTGCTTCAACAGTCAACACCGGCCAACACGACACGACAACAGCAGTCGGGATCTCCTTCACCGGGTTGTAACAACAACAACAACAACAAAAGACCGTTTTCACCGGACGAGAGTACCACAGATTCGATGGGAGAGTCGAAAAAGAGGAAACTCTTCACCATCGATTCGATACTCGGTCGTGAATCGACGGCGCACAATGAGAAGCAGTACGACTTCAGTCTATCGCCGGGTATTATAGTTAGTTTCAGTGTTATTAAAGTTAATCATTGTAAGATAAATCTTTATCACAGCTAGTATTACTGATGTAATTCATATTCCAATAGACGCGGACAGCAAAAAGATGAATAACCACCACAACAACATCAACCACTGCGATTCGGTAACTCACCGTTCCAAACGAATCCGCACCATCTTCAGCGCGGAGCAACTGGAACGACTGGAATCGGAATTCTCCAGACAGCAGTACATGGTTGGCCCGGAACGATTGATCCTAGCGGCCAGTCTTCGGCTGACCGAATCCCAGGTCAAAGTCTGGTTCCAGAACCGTCGGATCAAATGGAGGAAACAGCACCTGGAAGCTCAGCAGTTGAGATTGGCTCACTGGAGGCAAACTGGACCGACTCATGAAGATGAAAGAACCTCCAACTGATTGATTTAGATCTGACAAGTTATCATTGTCCATCGATTAGTTGTATAAAATTTAACTGCATGCACAAAACAAACACAGATTGGTTCATTTTATGATTTATGTGTCTGTGAACTTATGATTGAGTTTAATTTTAAATGAGCGCCATTATAAGGAACCCTCATTCTTATGTGATATTGCTTTTTTGGATTTTTTTTTGGTGCGGAATCGTTAATACAGTTTAACCTGGTCGTGTGTATTATATAACCAAAGTCCTTTATACGGTTTATTGTTTCAAGGAATATTCCAATATAAACGCTGCAGTTTTGCTGATTTTATAATGTCACAATACGAAAGAAATTTTACAAAGTAATGAAGCATGTGTAATTGACCTTTACAAATTGTTTGGTCAACGTTACGTGGAATATGCGGAAAATCTTATGCAGCTGCTAGACAGATGGACAGATAGACATATGGATAGTTAGAAAGATAGACAAGTAAGTAGAGAGAGAGAGAGATAGGTAGATCGACAAATAAATAGATAGGTAGATATAGACAGAGACAAGTAGATAGATAGATAGATAGATAGATAGATCAAATGAACAGATAGACAGACCGATAGGTAGTTAGATAGAACATAGATAGATAGGTACGTCGATAGATATGTAGTTAGGCTAATAGGTAGGTAGTCAAACAGTTATAGATATATAGATAGATAGATCAAATGAACAGATAGACAGACCGATAGGTAGTTAGATAGAACATAGATAGATAGATACGTCGATAGATATGTAGTTAGGCTAATAGGTTGGTAGTTAAACAGTTATAGATATAAATAGATAGATAGACAGTTAGTTAGTTAGTTAGTTAGTTAGATAGATAGATAGATGGGTATAGATAGACAGTTAGTTAGTTAGATAGATAGATAGATAGATAGACAGATAGATAGATAGATAGATAGATAGATAGTTAGCTACTTAGGTAGTTAGATAGATAGGTAGATATAAGATAGATAGATACGTCGATAGATATGTAGCTAGGCTAATAGGTAGGTGGTTAAACAGATAGTGGCTAGATAAATAGGTAGATAGATACACGGATCGATGGATATAGATGGATAGATAGACTAATTAACATTCCTTATAATTCACATACATTAACTGACCTTAATTATGCACCGTTAGTACCTAAACGTTATTAAACATATGATATAGCCTGTTCGATAAATTACATGAATGAATCAATGAATCATTCTGCCTAAAGGTATAACCATCAGCAGCACTCAACTGCAATACGACATCACTTTAACATTCCGTATCATTCACATTCAAAACTTATTCAATTGCACATCACTAATAGCTAAAACTTTCATTAAGACACAAGTTAATCTATTTACACCGTACTTAAAATATCATGCAATGTATTTTAAAACAGGGGAGAACCAATTAAACCCCAAGTCGGCGGGTTCGTTCTCGGTTCTTGAAGTTTGTAAGTGCATCATTTTCCGCATGACTCGTCGATCATACAAGAGAGAGAGAGAGAGAGAGAGGCTTTTGCAAAGTCGACTCGACTCCAATGGCTGCACATATAACACGTGATAACATGAAACAGACACACATTCTTCGCTTTCCATATAGAACGGCGTTGCACGGCGGGGCGGCTTCATATTATTGGCCCTGGGGAAGGAGAGGCAAACTTCAAAGAAACTTTCTTGTCCATACACGATGGATACCGGTAGAGAGAGATGGATGGATGGATGGATGGATAGATAGAGAGATGAGAGAGCGTTTTCATTAGATGCACACCATGGCCCGGGACGCCCATAAAGCGCGGCCTTTTCGAATCGATGCTTCATCACACGTTATAATCTCGTCTTGGTTCATACCTAAAAGCACAGAGTATTATTAATATACACATAGCTTCATCATCTGGTTAAAAAAAAAAACACATGCGCCAAAGTTGCTTTATTGCTGAGTTGGAAACTTCATGCAAGGAAACTCTTTTTCGATTAGTATCCGTATTGGATAGTACAGGTTTACTCTTTGGTGTACAGAATCTTCTTATTAGCACGTGATTTATTGCGTATTTGATTGCCATTGGTTAGTGGCTACACATGTTATTGTAGCTTCAGCAGAATTAGCATTTGATAGGGATGATTATGCCTTACTATCATTTGCCAGTATTTTCTGATACTGATGTGGTATGGCACTGGTACTAGCAGTAGCAAAGATAAGTAGGAGTTGCAGTGTTGATGTAACGGTTGTTGTAATGGTAAAATTAGTACTGGTAGTAGTCCTGGTTGTAGTAGAAGTAGCAGTACTAATAGTGGTTGTAGCGGTAATACTAAAGCAACACAATCTTCGTTAGCAGCATAGGTAGCATTAGCAATAATAGTAGTTGTCGCAGAAGTAGTAGTAGTATACTAGTAGTGGTATAGAAGTACTAAGGCTAATAGTGGTAGCAGCAGTAGTATTGCTAGCGGATGTAGCAATTAGTAGCAATAGTACGTTACAAGTAATATAATTGTCATTAGCAGTATTAGACTGCGTTAGCAATGATAGTAGTTACCGCTGTAGTAGCGCTATAGTAGTAGTAACAAAGTGCTAATGGTAGGATAAGTAGTAGCAGTAGTAATGACAGTACCAGAAGTAGTAGTAGTATTAGTGACAGCAGTAGTTACACAAGTAGCAACAATGACACTAGTAAGTTTATTACTTGTTTTAATGGTCTCAGTGATACTGGTATATTGCAATAGTAGAAGCAGTAAGTTTGTTTCATCGTTAGTGATATAATTTCATAGACCTATCATGTATAGATAGTACTAGTAGTAATAAATAGTAACAGTAGCAGCAGACAGTAGATAGCAGATACTAAATAGTAGCAGTAGTAGTAGCCGTAGCAGTAGCAGTATTAGTAGCTGCAGTAATAATAATAGTAGTAGTAGTAGTAGTAGTAGTAGTAGTAGTAGTAGTAGTAGTAGTAGTAGTAGTAGTAGTAGTAGTAGTAGTAGTAGTAGTAGTAGTAGTAGTAGTAGTAGTAGTAGCAGTAGTAGTAGTAGTTGTTGTTGTTGTTGTTGTTGTTGTTGTTGTAGAAACAATAGTAATACCACTAGTAGCAGAAATGAGATGTCACTGAGTAGCCCTTACAAGCATTAGTAATTGCAGCAATAGTAGTAATAGTAGTAATTGTAATAATAGCAGTATCAGTCACCGCTGGAAATTATATAATGAACTTTCCACCGCCGTCCAAATGAAACTAATTCAAATTCAAACGGTTCGAAAACATCAACACTGGCATGATAACAAACACATTCTAATACAAAGCATCGGTTACAGTAGAACCCGCATAATAAATTACACAGCTCCAAGACTAAACATCAAACCCATAGTGAGTCACGGGTGGAAAACAATGCAAAACATTTTGTCAGTTCCACACATCAAAAACTAATAAGGGATAATTAGAAAAACTCCCTGAAAATCCCAGAAATTCGACCGGGTTTGATACATTATTCATCAAGTTATAAACCAGGCAGAGGGTCGACAACTGTCCCAACATTCTACCATGTAACCCATAAGCGATTCCCGATTCTACGAACCCTACACTGCTGTTTCCTTGAAGTTTCTGGCAGATTGGAGAAACGGAGGAAAGAGATCCCCCGTGAAGATGACTTGTGCCGCTCACGGGGGGATCCTGCACCTTGGTTTTCCTGCTGTGAGTCGGGAATTCACCGTTTCATGAGATTTTTTCCCCCAAGATACTTGTTATACCCAAATATCGGATAATGCATCTCATATATCTGGTTGATGGCTGATGCGACAGGAATGAGAAACTTGTGAAGACCTGCGGTAATAACCAAAAGACTAGGAGATGTGAAACTGAATCACCGTATTAACACGTGTATATAGTTTCATGCTAATGCTAATAGGAATGATGGACTAGCTACTTGATACTGTAGTAGTACAGTTTGTATGATAGATAGAGTTTACTTATATAACCTGTCGTATTTATACATAGTTTTACTAATAGTACTATTTCTAATGTACGATCCAGCAGTGAGTATCTCAGTTACTCAACCATCCATGGATACAGTTATATACCTGCTTATACTACTGATTATACCTGCTTACAGTTATACCTGTTATATGCATCTGATACCTGCTAGTTATACAATCACTAGCGCTACTAGCTCCTCGATCTACTAATAATATCTTACCCGTAATGGATTGACGTTTACTATAACACTCTTTAAATTATCCTTAATTATGATATTATTTGATAATACTATTCTTACCGTGTATTATTGCTCTTACTATTGAATCGATTGAGCATCTTAATCATCCTAGTAATCATACAAGTACTGCACTGTATTGTAATAACGGGTTACTATACAATGTGACCATAATCCTGTTATCCTTGATTGTATATAAGTTACAAGTATTACCATATTATATACTAGACTATACTTTACTATTGCCCTTATAAAACATCATTAAGTACCTAATCACAATAGTATTTATTGATAGAACTGCTTACTAGATAATACTACAATATATTATAATACTAGTACTGTATCTAAATGCTATTTGACATACTATAATACTAGTATCGCACTTTTTGTTGGACTTTACTAATATCTACTATCTACCATCTGATTATTACTTGTTATAGACGTGATCACGTGACTATAATACTAGTATCTTACTTATTTGCATATGATTTTCCATGCAGTAATACTATAACTATAATAACAATACTATATACACTTATACCATTACTTTTTCTACAATTGAACGAGTATCTCGATCACTCTATACAGCATTCACTGATACAAGTGTTTTGCTCGAACAGGGGGAAACATCCGAGGAATCTCGATGACCACTGCACAGCTTTTCTTCAGATGCATCGCCCGTGCGGAACAATTTCAAGTATGTGGAAAAGAAGCCTCTCCTGTTGGATCGACCCGCGTTAAAGGAGCGGATTTCTGAATGGGGTTGAACAGCAGATTCAATTCCTATTGTGCCACACAATAAACGAGTTGGTACACGTGTGTTTTGTCTGCTTCTGTTGAGCCTTTTGTCAGCAGTGGCGTATTGGCAAAGGCATGCGCTGTGCTCAATTGAGCACAAAGTGCATCCCCGATTTCACGGGCTACCAAGCAACTGGTCAAGTAGACACCGAGCACCCCATGGGAGCCTGTATACACAAACCCCGTTCAGTGCACAAACAGATCTAAATGTTAAGTGGATCTGAATCATACATATCATGATAATATCAATATGTAGAATGTATATCAGTCTGATATTTGATGGATTCACGCAGGAAGGTCATTTTATACAACATGGGTTTACATCGCGCGTATTTTTGGAGGTAGGTTGCTAAATTTTTAACAGCGGTGCTAAAGTGGTTTCGCTGAGCATTGCCTAAGATGGCCGGCTAGGATAAGCAGCACCAAAGGGAGGAAAAAGGAGAGAGCAGGGAACGACCTTTAAGTTTTTCCATCTTAATGGGAAGGGAGAGAGGGGCCCACATTGGTCCCCAGTCTGGCGCCCACCCCTCGCCCAAAGATAGTTAGTTGCCTTCCCTTTTTTATTAATTATCCCAGACCGTATTACTCATGGCCAGGTTACTTTAGCCAGCCACTAATGGACAAGGTAATTTTCGCAACTGGTTTTCCAGCTACTCCCATAAGGGACACCCCATCCCCATCAGCGGTAAGTATAAAAAGTGATTCCGCGGATTGCTGAATTAATATCTCAGCGGTGTTGAATTGTGTACCAAGTCTTGTTTGCTGGGTGTTCTCCAGAGAGAGTTTTAGGAGGCTGAATGATGACATTGGCGGAGTTGACTTGGCTATGGGGTTAAGTTGTGTTGGTGGGTTGAATGGGGTTGACAATCCGAGGTGCGTTAAATTTGAGATGAGTTGAGTGGAGTTGGTTGACTTGGATTGAGTTGACTTGGTTTGATTGGAGTTTTTTTAAGGTTGAGTTGGGTTTTTAACGAGTTAAGTGGAGTTGAATTTGAGATGAGTCGAGTTGGTTGACTTGGATTGAATAGTATTGCTATGGATTGAGTTGACTTGGTTTGAGTCGAGTTTTTTTTAAGTTGAGTTGGGCTTATAACTAAGTTAAGTTGAGTTTTATTTGAGATGAGTCGAGTTGGTTGACTTGGATTGAGTAGTATTGGATTGAGTTGACTTGGTTTGAGTCGAGTTCTTTTTAAAAGTTGAGTTGGGTTTAACTGAGTTAAGTGGAGTTGAATTGAGATTGAATTAAGTTAAATCAGGTGAAAAATTGACTGTGTTAGTTAAGTTGAATGATAGTAAATAAGAGTAAATACAAATTAAACTGGGTTAAGTTCGGTTGAATTAAGGTTAGTTGGGTTAAATCGAGTTGACTTGATTCAGTCGAGTTGAACAACCGCTCTCAGCAGTCAACAAAAAACCAGCATCTGATTATAAACTTAATAACGATCCAACTTTATAATGTTGACTTAAAAAAACGATTCCAACTAACCACATCTTTTATTAATTTCCTTGCTTATTATATCAAGTCGATCTGCTACTCGATAAACGAAACATATAGGCGTGGTTGGTTTCTCTTGGTTGGTTTCACTTCTAATTTTGGTTTTCCCGCGCGGTTGGCTCTATCGACATACACACACTGACTGACCATAAGTAAGAGGCCAACATAAATAAACCTCTCTATCTAGATGAAATCGGATTATATTAGGCTACCGAAGTCGGGTCATCTACATACGTACGGTCTAGAGCAATAAAAAACAAGGGTTCTTGCTGGGTGGGGGGGGGGAGTTGATCGCTCATAGCGCCCAAGTTTTCAAAGATATAACAACGAAAAAAATACTGAGTATAGGTCTAATACTACTTTATATACGAGTAAAGTTTTATTGAAATCGGATTATAAGTTTTGCCGCAATAAAATCCTAAATTTGAACAAATCCATAATTTCCTACCACTGAGAACCCCCTGGCTCCAGAATCTCACGCTGTGATGTATAACGAAGTCCCGCATCGACAAACTGAGCAAAGAAGCCCACCAGTTTTCATTTAACTTCTGGAACTTATTTTCCAATTTTATTTTTATTTATTTCTTATTGTTTATTTTATTTATTTATTTCCCGATAGACCTGCTATGCTGCCATGTCCACTGGAAATTGGACAGCAGCAAAACATTGGGTTCTATTGATTTCGACGAAACCAAAGGGGGGTTCCCAAACTTGGGATGCAACCCACAGCGTGGAATATAGTTGGCCACCTAAAGGAGAATCGCTAACTTCTTCCAATGCTGGAAAAAAATTCAAATTGGAATTGTGTCTACTATAATTCAAAGACATAAAATAATATGAAAATTAATAGACATTAAAGATAATTAACGTAGTTATCATTTCAGTTACAGTTTATGTACCGAGGTAATATGATATTTGATACATGACATGACGATATTATAATCCGCGCCTAGTTATCTCAATTAGAAGTCAGTAATATACTTATTGAGGTTAAACTGATAATGGTTGATATCTCGTTTCAGTTTATATTGAATGATTAATTTAGGCAATTAACTATATGATTACAATTTGGGAATATTGATTATTTGCGTAAGATTTTGGAGATGAGAAATTCCACGACGACGGGTGCGGTTGTGAACTTCCTATAGAGCTGGCAACGTCGGGGGGCCGAGAGTAAACATCGGCGGGGATTCCGTGTTACAGCACAGCGGAATTTATTTTTTGTTTTCTCCTCCCTTTCAATTTATTGACATCGCTGAGTTATTGGGCGCTTATAGACAGCAGCTTTACCTTATAACTATACACTGGATTCATGGCTGTATATAATAGCATTTTGTCCGTTATAGTTGATTCATATGTTGATACGTAATGGTGAAGGTGTTTAAGATGGGATGTACTTATAAGTACTGTTATTAATCACTATGTGTTGTTATTGTACTAGTATTGTAATATTAAAAGTAATTGGGTTGATTTGATTGGCTTGAGGAAGATGATTAGACTAGTCTATGAATGAATGTGGAATGAATTGAGTTTGACAAAAGGGGCGGTCATTTGAATAGTCGATTATAAGATTGAATTGGCCGTTTTAAGATAAAGTATGAGTTCTGTTTATTTAGGATTATGAACTTTAATTTCCTGTTATTATATATTTAATAATGCAATATTTGAATGATTAAAACTAAGTACAAACAAACCGCAAGTTTAATTGGGATTGATTAAATGTTTACCTGTCTATTCATGAAAAGAAAACATCACCCATATATTTGTTCACCTATCGATCTATCTATCTAATTATCGATCTTTCTTTCAGTCTAACTACCGTACCTACCTGCCTACCTTCCTATACCTAGCTGCCAGCTACTCTAACTATCTGTCTATTTATCTATCTATATACCCATCTATCTGTCTATCTATCTGTCTATCTATCTATTTATCTAATTATTGAAATTTATTTTGGTCTACCTACCTACCTATACCTAGCTGCTAGCTACCTATTTATCCATCTATCTATCTGTCTACCTATCTATCTATATATCTATGTATCTAGCTATCTGCCGGTCTGTCTGTCTATCTGTCTATCTATCCATCTCTCAATCTATATATATCTCAATCTATACATGTGTCTATCAATTTATCTATCTATCTAGCCGTCTACTTTTTCTCTTTTCCCATCTAATATATCTATCTATCTACCCGTAAATTCCAATCTCAATTCTATCTTTAACGATAGTTAAAAGTGCTTATTAAAATTTGTTAATATTAAGTAGTTCAATAACACTTAATAACAAGAGTAATTTAATAAGAGATTGAAACAAATTTTTGAAGCTTATTTAAGCAAGGGGCGTTTTGGGACTCATTAAATTGTCAGGTGGGGGCTCCTTCGGAAAGAAGCACGAGGATCAGAGGTTCATGCACATCTTGGCTGATTCACACAGATACGACGCAGCCGGAGTCGAGGGCTACGAGACAGGCACCGCGCCGATGGACTTGAAACGATATTTTACTTGATAATATCAACGAGAGAAACTGATAATTTGCTTATAGTTGACCTGGGTGCGTAATAATCTTTTGTGTCTGCAAGTTGACAAACTTCAGTTATGATCATGATATATCAAAATTTATTAAGGGTGTTGTTGATAAAGATGAGACATAATCTTGACATAGTTGGATAGTTTATTTAATGTCGATTGTATCAATTATATTTTATAGTGTTTTATAAACTAGTTCTTATTTATTAGTAACTTGCTGATATTGGTATACTATTTTATCTTATTTCAATTTATATTTGAAATTAAGTTTTTATTCCCTATATTCTCTCAATTATCTATTAAGTTTGATATCATCATATGATAGTTCGATATTTTGATACGTTTCGCCTTTAACAGAGATTTTTTATCAATCGATATTTGAATATGTTGATACTTTGTTTGATATTTGAATGATTTGATATGTGATATTTTGTTAGTTCGATATATTGATGAAGATTTACAGTTCGATATTTTGATATATTGATAGTTCGACCCGGTAGTTTGATATTATGGTTTCATTTATCCTCATGTTTTGCTATAATGGTATTTTGCTATTCTGCTAACTTGCATCTTCGAGTACGCCGTCTTTAATTTAAAATAAAAAAAACTTGCTAACTTGCTAATTTACGTCTACTATTTTCACGTTAATTTGACACTTGAATAGTTTTGGTAGTTTGATATATAGTTTTGATACTTTGTTTGATATTTGAATGATTTGATACGTGATTATTTTGTTAGTTCGATATATCAGTTCGATATTTTGATATTTTGATATTTTGATAATTTGATAGTTCGACTCGATAGTTTGATATTGTGGTTTCATTTATCCTAATATTTTGCTATAACGGTATTTCGCTACTTTGCTAACTTGCTAATTTACTTCTACTACATTTATGTTAATTGGACATTTCAGTAGTTTTGGTAGTTTGATATATATATTGATATCTCGAATCTACTTTTCATTCTCAGTGTCACCGTCTTCGAGAGGAGATTTTGCAAAGCCCCAAAGGCGTCTGTGCGCCAAAAAGATTCATCGAGGCTAAGGATATATACATTACAAGGTTTTCCATTTACACTGTCTAGCCATTGGTTCATTAGGCGTGCGCCATACGTCTGCCTTACAAGTCACCTGTTAATTGCCCCTCGTCGCTCTGTCGACAAGCTTCTGTCAATGCACCCAAATCTTACCTGGAAATCATCAAAGGGGGGTCTTTTTCACCCTCCACCCCCTGCCGGTCGCTCTTGTACCTACCTATCTCTCTCTCTCTCTACCTATCTATCTATCTATCTAACTCCCTGAGAAGCTAGCTCAGTAGCCAGGTTGAGAATTTAGTGTACTTGTTCGTACTTGCGTATGTTTCAAACTGGCCAATATCATCTATCTATCCTATGCTTCTGTCCATCTTTCTTTCTTTCTCCTTTCTGTCTGTCTATCTATACATATGTCTATACATCTATCTGTCTATCTATCTATCTATCTTTCTATCTTTCTATCAGTATCGTCTATCTATTAGTATCGTTGTCTGTCTATCTATCCATGTTTCTTTCTTTCTCCTTTCTGTCAATCTATCTATACATCTATCTATCTGTCTTTCTATCAGTATCATCTATCTATTAGTATCATTGTCTGTCTATCTATCCATTTTTCTTTCTTTCTCTTTCTGTCTATATACACCTATCTATTCATCTGTCTAAGTGGTTGTCTATCTATCTACGTATCTTCTTGAGAAACGAGCTCAGTTCACTGTACTTGTACTTGCGTACGTTTCAAACTGGCCAATATCATCTATCCATCTATCAATCTATCTATCTATCTTTCTATCTGTCTGTCTATCTATCTATCTATCCATATATCTATCTATCTATCTATCTATCTATCTATCTATCTATCTATCTATCTATCTATCTATCTATCCATCTATCTATCTATCTGTCTATCTATCTATCTATCTATCTATCCATCTATCTATTTATCTATCCATTTATCTATCTATCTATCTATCTATCTATCTATCTAGCTATCTGTCTATCTATCTATCTCCTTACGAAACTAGCCTAACAACCAAGTTGAAAATTCACTCTGCTTTGTAATGGGCATATTTCACATTGGCTATAATAGCACAACTTTACCAAAAAAGTTTATAATATTGTAAACTATTTGAATGCTAATTTCGACTACATAGCATTGAAACCGTTAACATATAAAAACTAAAGCTAATCTTTTGAAATCTATGCTCTAATTTTATATATTGTGGCATTCAATATTTGATTTCTATCAACAATATTTAATATCTATGTCCATTGAATGTTCAGTCTGTTATTGCTTTAACCACAAGGTAGATTACGTTATTGAACTGAAGCCAATACCAATTACTTATATTTAGCGACTATGATTAATAGTGCATGTGAGATGTTTATCAATTGTTTGTTTGCTTAACTTGAATCTTGCTAAATGACTTGAAATCTTGATATCCACTAATACTCAGTATTACTTGATATATTAGCATCCACTGATATCTTTACTATAATGACGATAAGCATATTGTTTTGTTACTTAATTGCAATTAGTAGACAATTTATACTTTGCATGTACCAAAACTGGACTATACAGCTGATGTGATAGGGACATGACATTATCGCCAAGATCGAATCTCCTTCAGATTTAATTGACCCCCATTACGCTGACTTGTTTTCAACTAATCGGCCAATTAGTACGATCTGAACCGAAGATACCGGCGTCATGTTATCGACATGTCGCCAATTAGCCAAAAACTACTGGCCACTAGGTTAATGGAACTAGTTTTTTCCCAAGTCTTTTTTAAGGTGATACTATGCTATAGTTGAGGAAAACATCGTCAAATTGACATGTTATCGACATGATTATATCCTGTTGTTAAAAGGTCAATAAGACAGAGCCCCCAAATAATGGTTCTGCAATGAATGGCGCACGGAAAATCGTAGTAATCCGCAACTTTTACGATTTTATTTTGGCGAAACTAACAGCTTGATTCTAATGAAACTCGACTAGTGCATTAAGTACAACTAGGTCTACACCTAGTATTTTTTTAGTTGCTATAGCTTCGAAAGTATAGGAGCAGTAAGCAATCAACTTTTCCCCTGCAAGAGCTCCTTGTTTGCCCTATATGTTGCATATTTATTGAAATACTGATACAACTACAAGATAATCAACATTCTATCACGTAAAGCAGTAATCTTAAAAAAAGCTTAAAATGCCTTGCAATAAATCTTCCTTTAACAGATTGATAACTACATCAAATCAACCTAATCTAGATCGCCCATTCATACATTTAAACAACGCTAAGAGATAGGGGTAGGAGGATAAAGATAGATAGCTAGATAGATGGATAGATAGATAGATAGATAGATAGATAGATAGATAAATAGATAGCTAGATAGATGGATAGATAGATAGATAGATAGATAGATAGATAGATAGATAAACAGATAGATAGATAGATAGATAGATAGATAGATAGATAGAGAGCCATTCAATGACTAACATCAGCGATATTCTTATATCCATACAAGATAATCACTATGTTATTACCATTCATGTTGACAATCGAATATCCCTTGCAATACAGCATCCTTCACAGCCCATGTTATACATACATAAACACAACATTAGCGAGATACATAGAGGGGTAGAGGGTGAAAGAGGGCTAACAAGATTACACACAAGTGGCAGATGTATCCCTGTATATAAGCTTATATAAGGAGAGGACTCTAATAGAAGCACAAATGGGCACCAGTTGATGGAGGCTTCCTTTTGTTGAAAAGAAGCAAAAATCGCTTGCTGCTGTGCGCATTCTTTTGTAATCGCAAGGACGGGGGAGGCAGGGGGGGGGGGCTGCTGGGCCAAAGTATGCCAGGAATTTCCAATATTGGCCACCGGGTAGCCCAGCCCCGTGCCTATATCTAACTCGTCCCTCTGCTGCCTTTTGGTATACACGCGTAATAAAGGCCAGCCACTCTCGCGTCTATTTACCAAACCACTTACAACCACATAACACAAGCGCGCGGAAAAATCCTATTGCTGTAGCCCCCCCCCCCTTTTCTTTATAAGCCATCGGAGCGAGGGCAGATTTTCTGCTGTATCATTACCTATTTAACGTGCCATCAATCTTGGTCGACGGGGCTGCCGGCAAATGAGTCAACCGAAGGGGGGGGGGGGGTCGCGAGTCGGCGGAAATGTTGAGTTGAGAGTTGCGAATTCCTCTGGATTTTTTTGTATTTTCACAATTTTTTTTTTAAAATGGATTTTCGGTTTTTTTTGGGGGGGGGGGGGTTTAATTCTGAGATTCTCTGGGATTTTGTCAGGAATTTAACAAATGATTGTATAATTTTAGATACTTTATGGGTTCCACGAGCTTAATCGATAACCTAACTTCGTTGTATTGAATGAAGTGATACTATGATATATATATATATATATAGATTTATAGACATACAATCTATATACATCCTTGAAATTAATTTAAGTGAGTATTAATATTATATGAGACAACGACAAACAGGGAAAATGCGATTCTACAACAGTTATGTATATTTGATTTTTTGGTTATATTCCTAGTATTTGTAGTCAATTGCATAGAGTTAATCAAAAACCTAGCTTTGATGGTATTCGAATTTTTGATCTTGCCATACTTGGTACATCAGGAAAGGAATCTGAATCTGAAATTTTAGATATGATCAAAACCCATGTAAGTGCTATGTGATGTGAAATGTGATAATGGATACTAGATAGTTGCTACTATACATAAACTATAGGAACTGGATACTAGGTAAATACTAGATAGATATATGCTAGGTACAACTAGATGTAAGATACAGGTACGTACTAGATAGATACTACTAGATTCAAGTACTTCACATATAGATAACCAGATATTCTGTACGAAGTATGACCCAGCTATTTTAACTCGAATTCAAGAACCTGGAACTCCGTGGAACTCCCATCTTACAGGGGAGATATCCATATATATATACTTAATTACGTTATAACAAGTTATTATACACTTTTAGTAAACAGTGAATACTTCAGTAGAGTTTATGGGTTTCTAATTTGCAGTTAAACAAGTGAATTGGTTTATCTTCATTCAAGCACTCCTGTTTGTAAATGAAGAAGGCGGATCAATAATTGTATTATCGGCGCCATCTAGTGTACAGTGAACGAACTTACTGCATCAGAATGTTCTTAATTGAATCGAATGCATGTTTATTTTGAATTTGCCTCAAATTAACTGCTGACTGGCCAATTGAAGTAGCCAAGTCAAGAGGGTTAGTTGACGAGTGACTTTGAGTGCATCGATGATGAATACATGAAACTAGAAAGGTGAATTCACGTAGAGGACTGAGAATTTGAAATCCACGTTTTGCGTTTTACATTTACCGGTACGGTTACACAGTAATGGCTGGAGTTCTCATAACAATAGTAGTTTACGTAATGTTTTGAATTTTTTATTACAATTTTAGATTTCTTGTAAAAGCTGAATAATATCAAGAGAAAAGAGTATAACGAACCGAGAAGATCAACAATTGCCATTCATTATTATATTATAAAGCAATGAATACAATAAATTGTATTTATATTTACAATCATATTTTGATAGGGGGGCAATTCTCTTCTTCCTGGATTCAGATCCTGTCAATTTCAATTAATTGCAAAAATTCCCTGCTGGTCTACCAGGTGGCGCTGTGTTGTTAGAGAGGTTGTTTGCAGACAGAAAATAGGTTTCTGTCGAGTTATCTTTCGCGGAAAAGCTTTCAGTTCAAAGCTGGTTCAAAAAGTTCAAACTCCATTTACAAAGCAGTGACCATTTTATTTATCGCTAAATCAAATTATTAAAAAGCATTTTTAATAAAAAAGTTTCATAGGCCGACAGTTTATATGCAGTTCCGCTCGTTACAAAGCTTCCTTACGAGAACTTGTCCCCACTATTACGTCAGGTAAAAGTTGCCCTTGAACTGCACTGTGTATCATAGCTATACCCAATGTAAACAATCTATCGATCCGTAGGATACTGAACAGACCAATGGCCACCAAGTCTGCCACCCGTTTTGAGGACATCACCAAGTCGGAGCGGGATCACCGCAAGTACCGCGGCCTCGTCCTCGAAAACCAGCTGAAGGTGCTGCTCATCAGCGATCCGACCACCGACAAGTCGGCCGCAGCTCTCAACGTCCGCGTCGGTAAAACATATGTGCTGTCCAAACTGTCACGAAAACAACCATGCCGCTTAATCCTTAGCCAGAAATGATATAATAAGTAGAGTTGTCCTTATTTAGGTTATCTCAGCGACCCGGATGAAATCCCCGGGCTGGCGCATTTTCTGGAGCACATGCTCTTCCTGGGGACGGAGAAATACCCGTCGGAAAACGAGTACTCGCAGTTCCTGGCTCAGCATGGAGGTTCGTCCAATGCATACACCAGTCTGGACCACACCAATTACTACTTTGATGTCAAGCCTGCCGATCTCCGGAATGCTCTAGACAGGTTCGCCCAGTTTTTCCTTAAGCCCCTCTTCACGCCCAGCGCGACGTCCAGAGAACTGAACGCCGTTGACTCGGAGTGTGCCAAAAACCTCAGCAGCGATGCTTGGCGGCTGGGTCAGCTCGAACAGGCTACCGCGAAACCCGGTCACCCGTACAGGAAATTTGGAACGGGTAATAAGAATACCTTGGAGTGCATCCCGCTGGAGAAGGGGATTGCTGTCCGTGACGAGCTTCTGAAGTTTCACGCCAAGTGGTATTCGTCGAATCTGATGTCGCTGGCCGTTCTCGGGCAAGGTGTTTTACCATGTTTTGAACATTATCTATCCGGAACTTTTAATTTGCTAGTAAAAATAGTAAATAACTGTAATTAAAGATAATATTTTGAAATTCGAATTTGTGATAATATGTGTCAAGTCTGCAATTGTAAAATTACTTTTTATCTTACAGAGTCGTTGGATGAACTCGAGGAGCTCATCGTGCCGCTCTTCTCTGAGGTCGTCAACAAGAACGCCGAGCTCCCCATCTGGTTGGAACACCCGTACGGGACCGAGCAGCTTCGCGAACGGGGCGTGGCGGTCCCCGTCAAAGATCTCCGCAACCTCAGTATAACGTTCCCCATCCCCGACATGACAGAACATTACAAGACGCAGGTAACGTAACATCTTCGCAATCAATACCATCTATCTTGTCGCTATACAGTTTGTCAATGTTTATTTAAATGCAAAAGCAATACGATGGCATTATTTACTTAATTGTGAAGTATTAAAACTATACTGTATTGTTAATAAATATATAATACTCGAGAATTTCTGTCTATTGCTCAACGAGACCTGTTGTTCACTTTATTCCATTTCACGTTTTTTTTCCTTTTTGGGGGGGAGGGGGTTCTCCCCACCATTACAAAATTCCCTATCTTTTTCCTGTAGAATCGTTTCTCCTATCTCTTTGCATGGGAGCTAAACTGGTCCGAACATTATCTATGACGTCATCATGACTTAGTGACTCATTTGCATCATCGGGCAACTCGACTCCGTACCCACATGTCGTACATGAATCAACTCAACTTTTGACGCTCTTTTCAACTGCGGTCGACTCAGCTCCGTACCCACGTGTCGTACATGAGTCGACTCAACTTTTGACATTCTTTTCAACTGCGGTCGACTCAACTGCATACCCATGTGTCGTACATGAGTCGACTCAACTTTTGACGTTCTTTTCAACTGCGATCGACTCAACTGCGTACTCATTTGTGCAAATGACTCGAATCAACTTTTAACGCTCTTTTCGACTGCGCTCGACTCGGTCGCATACCTTTGTGTCGTATGTGAATCGACTCGACATTTCGCCCTCTTTTTAGTTGAGAATTTCCCAGCTGAATGAATAATTGTAAAATTGTATCTTCATTTGATCGCTATTCGCAAACACAAAAACTGATGAAAATGACGGGTACATATGTACTACGTGTTGCTATAAAAACTATGTAGTACTACGTTTTCTCATTTATTATTTAATTTTGAATTTTAGATTTTTCTATTAAATTTGTAATTTAATTGAATGGTTATTTATTTATTCATTTTTTAATTTTGGCTTTGAATTTGATTGCAGCCCGGCCACTATCTCGGACATCTGCTGGGACACGAAGGACCGGGAAGTTTGTTGTCCGAACTCAAATCGAAAGGCTGGGTCAACAGTTTAAGCGCTGGAGAACGAACGGGGGCGCGTGGCTTTGCCTTCTTCACCATCTCCGTAGATTTGACGGAGGAAGGAATCGAGCGGGTCGACGATATAGTTGCACTTACCTTTCAGGTTTTTACAATCATTTTCAGTTGTTGTTTTTTTTAAATTATGATTCCTTGTATTTCAGTGGGGAAAAAAAATTAATTTTTGATATTATTAGTATTTGAAGATGCTGCGCGATTTGGGACCTCAGCAGTGGGTCTTCGAGGAGTGCAGGCTACTGTCTGCAGTGCAGTTCCGCTTTAAGGACAAGGAGAAGCCCATGTCATACGTCCAGAACCTGACCACCAAACTAAGTGTATTGGCAAACGATTTAGTTCTAATTATTTAGATTGTATATCTAAAATGAATTTAATATCAGTATACTACAATAATTACATTACAGGAAGGGATTGTGCTGTAGTTCTAATATACTGAATGCTATTATTCTTATACTTGTAAAATTACCAGCAAACTAGGTCAATTGGCTTGGCTTTTTATAACTTGGTTTAAACGTAGTGATCATCATTATAGTTGAACTGATTAAAGTTTCATCTCAAGTGGTCTGTTAGTTTAGCCAATGTAACATCTTAAGGGTTCCTAATAAACCGTAATATCTTCTATACGTGGTTAACTGTTATAGTTGTAATTACATTAATTTAAAGTTATTAATATTGGTTTCCTGTATTAGGAAATAAGATTATGTGTTGGAATTGTAATGATCTTTTACTATTTATTTATTTATTTTTTTGCAGGATTATCCCATGGAGGAAGTTCTCAGTGCCGGTCATTTCATCACCGAATGGAAACCCGAGTTGATTGACGAACTGCTGAACCTACTCATCCCGGACAATGTTCGGTATAACAATACCCTTAAAATTAATTATAATTGTATGATAACTAAATCTAAAATGGAAGGTTAATAACTTATCCGTTCGTTAAATAATTACTATATTTAAAGAATACATGTGTTATAGAATTAACGATTAATATCTGTTGAACTTAACAGAATCCTTCATCATTTACAATTACACATTACGTTTTCATGATAACCAAGTTATAAAAACAAGTATTAGTAATTCTATCATATGTAATACAATCATTATTTGTTCGTAAAACAATATTATAACCAATACCTGAAAAAAGTCTTAATGCGGTTAATAATATTGACCATGAAATCTTTAAATGAATTGAAGGATCGCCGTAGTAGCCAAGAAATTCGAGTCGGAAGCGACAGAAACGGAACCCTGGTACGGTACCCGATACCGTCTGGACCCAATCGGGGAGGAGACCCTGGACCGGTGGAGGAACATTGAAGTCAGCGACGCCCTGCGGATGCCACCGAAGAACGAGTTTATACCGGAGAATCTGGAACTGGTTCCTAGACATGAGAATGTAAAACGCACTGTTTAATTTATATATTTATATTTAATTTTTTTTAAGTATTAGCCTCCCCATTAAATTAACGTAATTAATTATTCGAAGTTCTTCAGTGGTTGTATCAATCATTACATTTTATAAAATTACAATTTAATTTAATCGTGATGGTGTAGTTAAATTATTGACTACTTAAGCAGTATTAAGTTAATTAAACTGGTATGTAATAAGTTACGTGGTTATTAATATGCCAGAATAGCTTAACGACTTTGATCCGGCTTCTTTTTCTGAATTTGTCAATTTGATTAGAATATAAAACTAATTATTATCAGTTGTAATTAACCAAGTCCACTGTTGGCTACAAAGTATTTATACATTGTCTGGTTATGGTAATTGCCTCTTGGTTATTATGCAATTTATCCTTTGTAACCCGAAAGTTGATCAACTTAATGAATCCTTTTATGTTTTATGTGTTGATAGAATGGAGAACACCCTGTCATGCTGGAAAACACTCAGCTGAGTCGAGTCTGGTTCAAGCAGGACGATGAATTCCACCTTCCCAAGGCAGTTGTTAGGATCGAGTTTTTCAGGTACAACTTGCTCCATACCACTTTAGCTTTAATCATTTTTTAAGTTAAATAAAATAATAGTTAAAAGTTAAATTGAATTAAAGTATATTAGACAAAAAATACAACTCGAGGAATAAAATCAATAAACGCAATTACTATTATTAATATTTACATAGAAAAATTAGTAACAGATTTATACATTTTATGCTTCTGTATATGTCCAATCATTATCGAATTAAAACTAATTAGTAATAAAACAGAGCTGAATCTAATCATCATTTTGGGACGTGATCAACTTATGATACATAATCTGGTTATTAGAATTGAACCATCCTGTACGTGTACAATTGATCCTCACGGTCTGTAATGCAGAATCCCTTAATTATATAAATTGATTATGAATTAATTGTCTAGTCCAATCACTTACCTGGATCCGCTGCACACGAACATGGCCTTCATGATGCTGGAGCTGGTGCAGGACACGCTGAACGAGTACACGTACGCTGCCACGCTGGCTGGACTCGGCTACAGCTTTACCCTTAGCAAATACGGCTTTCGCGTATAATTCATTCAAGATTCTCACTTAAATATATTTTATATCACGCGCAAGTAATCTTCCATCTTAAGGGAACAATCATAATTAAGATAATATAATAATTAATTTGGTCGTTAACCGGATATTCACTGGTTTGTGTCACTCATGGAGTCTATTCTCGTTTCCCAGCTGAATGTCGAGGGATACAGCGATAAACTGCCCGTCCTGCTGCACAACATCATCGAGAAGCTGACCAAACTGCAGGTGGACCCCAAACGCTTCGACATTCTCAAAGACATCTACGTGAGAGCATTACGTAATCACAAGTAAGTAGACTGAAATTATAATTTGCGTGTGTTTCCTTAACTTGACGGATACCTTGTTGCAATTGATATTGATAATCTAATTTGTATTGATTAATTATAGAGCTTGTTAATTCCATAGAATTATAAATAATGCATTTATGATTATACTAATTAATTGTAATAGTATGTGTAATAACTTATAATATAATGAATTTGCAAAATCATTTATTATTATTCTAAAGTAAATTAATTTATTTCATTAAAATTACCGATGGGAATTAGAAATTAGATTTTATATATTTGATGTTTTTGAAAGGGCGGAACAACCGTACCAGCACTCGATCTACTACACGAACCTTCTGATGGACGAGGGAGCCTGGTCCAAGGACGAGCTGCTTCAGGCCACCGAAGACTTGCGTGCGTCGGCGGTGCAGGAATTCGCCGCTCGCTTCCTGTCCCGACTGCACCTGGAATTCCTCCTCCATGGCAACCTGACCGAAGAAGTACTTAACGCCCTTTTCTTTAAATCCTATCTGTTTGAATAACTTAATACATTTAACGTATAGTAACCTATTGTAGCGTATATAATATGTAATACAATGTAATATTCAGTTAATTTAATCGAAGTTATGGATGGCGAATTTAGTGGTTTGCATAGAGTAGTTAATTAATATATTAACTATTTAAGTTGTGAAATCCGTGTTAATGTCAAATCATTGAGTAAATCTGAATAACAGAACAGATGGAATTATTGGTCAACAGTGAAATATTTCAATAAATTTAAATAATAATTTTATTGATTGAATTGAATTCAAAGCAAATCTGATCGAATCAGCTACTGAATGTGCTGAATGTTCAGAAATTTCTTTAGCCATGAGCTAGTTTCAGTACGAGTAGACGGTTTAATCAACTTGACGACAAAAACATAAACGTATCCCCGGAACAAACAACTTTAAATCAAGTTCTCTCTTAATTAGCAAAGTAAGGGGGGGGAGCTGAATAATAATCTGAAATTATTATGAGCCCGTGCAATTGGCTAAAGAGGGAAAACAACAGCTACCTAGGAAATTCAGTCAAATATTTACGGTTAAATTTAAAATGAATCAAGTTGCAACGTTAAATGAAAGACACGTTAAAATTCAGTGTATTCACCCGTTGAAATCTGTTTTGTAAAATGTATTATTCAACTGTTATAACTTGTCCGTTAGTTTATTAACTTGTATGAAACTTAAGTGTATTTATAATTATAATAACATATTTTTTTTATTTATTTAGCGAGCGAAGGAAATTGTGGAATCAGTGCAGAGCTCCCTTCTTCTGAATTCGGGAACCAAGCCGCTTTTGCCCAGCCAACTGGTGCGCAATAGAGAACACCAGCTGGACAAAGGTGCGTACATTAGTTTTATTCAAGTATTAATTCTTAATTGAGTATGAATTAATTCATATTTTAATTAAATAATTAATTCCATTCTAAAACTCGCCTGTCTATTGTATTTTTAAATTAATTTGGGTTTTTATTTCATTTAATTTTTTAATTAATTTTGCGTGGAAAATTAAATTTTATTATTTAATTTTTTTTAATGCGATTTTCTTTGGTATTGATACTTTAGGTGTTTTAATAATAATAAATTTAACTAACGAAACTAATTGAATAAACTACCATAATTGTAATTAACTAAATTACAATATATTAAATTTGACTGACCTAATATCGTCCGCTGGGGTATCTTTTGGTATCTCCTCTCCCAGACCGAGCATTATATCCATATTCTGAATCGTTATCATCAATTAGGTTATCGTATTATTTTACTTAATTAACATTACTATGATATTTACACCATCATCAATATTCAGTAATGATAGTTTGGCGTATAGATTAGCAGTTTCGCCTACCAAGTCATGCATAGGTAGATTAAATTATCATATTACTTTAACTGAATTAAATTAGTATGGTAATTAAACCGATTTCATCAAGATTCAAGAAGGATATTTGGTCTGTAGGTAGCAGTTTCTTCTACCAGGCCGAGAATACGGTGCACAGCAGCAACTGCGTCTCGGTTTACCTCCAGTGCGGACTCGAGGAAACCCGCTGCAACATGCTGCTGGAACTCTTCTCCCAACTGGTGCGGGAGCCCTGCTTCAACACGCTGAGGACCCAGGAGCAGCTGGGCTACATCGTCCACAGCGGCGTCCGCCGCAATCACGGCGTCCAAGGCCTGCTCGTCCTGTCGCAGTCCGATCGGAAGCCCGACTATATCGATAGTCGCATTGAGGCCTTCCTGGACTCGATTGAGGTACCTTCATTACGGACTTTCAACATCCCTGACACATATTAACTAAATCGCCAAGTTAAGTTAATTGAATTAAAATCAATATAAAAGTATTTTTCGAGAAAAAAAAAATTGAAATGAAGACGGGGATCGATCCACTGTCCAGCACGGCGTCTAATTTAAATAAAATTTTAGTTAATTCGTCTGCGCCACTTTATGTTCCTATTTATTTATTTTTGGCTGTGTAAACAGGAAATGCTACGAGAGATGCCTGCGGACGAGTTTGACCGTCACAAAGCCTCGCTAACAGCTCGCCGATTAGAGAAACCCAAGAAGCTGACGGAACGTGCCACCCGCTACTGGTCGGAAATTCTGTCCGGCCAGTATTTCTTCGGCAGGGACCCCGTTGAAATTGCCTCCTTGCAGCAGATCACGCAGCAGGAATTGCTCCAATTCTACCAGGTTCCCTTATTTTCCCCTCCTAGTCATAACATCACCTTAATTACACTTAATCTACTTTGATGTTTAATATCAGCAAAACTATCGACTCGAATTGTTTGATATTTTAGACTAAGATTCCATTACATATGCTGACTTTCCCAGAAAATTTTCATGGCTATACAGTTTCAAGTTTTAAAGATACAAGCAAAAGACCTTGAGGCCCTTATCTTATGCATTCTTATCTGGTAGATTGTACGGGTAGTTTACAGTTATTTTAGTTTCCGCTTTATTTTTTAAATCATTTAAGATTAATAAAATGTTATTACGTTGTTGACGGTTGCTGTAATTTCTTGTGGCTAAATATTTTGTCGAATTTTTATTGATTTAATTGAATTCCATTGAAGTTTATAGTTTAAAAAACTGTAATTAAACACCGTGTCGGAAAGTCAATTAAGTTGATTAATTTTAAATTGACTATAACTAATTCACCTCGTGCTGCAGCTTCGTTGTTTAAGAATATGAAATGAGCAAAACTGATTGTTGGTTATTCAGTAACGATAACGTTGTTTCGATAGTGTCAAATACTAATTAGTGTGAAGTACATCTGATTGAATCGTCATTTACAATTTTATGTGTCGGAAAATATTGTTATTATGTAGTCTATCGAAAAGTATATTCAGTTGATTAATTTGTAAAATCAGTTAGAGCTTAATTTATTTAAAGTATTGATATATTAATCGTCTCCTGCCTGTGGAATTCCTCATTGAGATTATCGCTTTATTTCGGTAGTATCAATTCCTGTTTGATGATACCCATTAATTTTAATTGAATTATATTTAAGCTGCTTTACAATTCAGGAGTGTTGTTAAAACATCCATAGGTTTGATGTATTGTCAATTGCTGCCTACAGTAGGTAGTATGAAGCAGTTTGGATGATATCAATTTCAGCAAGGTGATATCGATATTTGCTATCTATTCCTACAGGAGTGCATCAGGTACGATGCACCGAACCGCCGCAAGATGGCCATCCACGTTCACTCGACCGTCGAAGCTGCCGAGAGCTGCACCACCACTAACAGCAGCAGCAGCAGCGCCATCCAATCCAGCGCCGATTCCTCTATTAATGGTTTACGAGCTCCACCGCCTTGTTCACCGGTATTACCGACCATCAAATATCAACATAATATCAAAACGTCTGATTTTTTTTGTCTATTCCTCTTTTTTTTCTTTTTTCTTTTTTCTTTTACAACAGCCGACTCCCGTGCAAAATATAGCCAGCTTTAAAAGCAGTCTGGCTTTATATCCTCTCGTACGACCGGCCATCGATGTAACTCCTCCATTACCCCGGGCCAAACTTTAAGCTAGCCTCCCCCGGATGAATTCCGTTTCCTCCCCCGCCGCCCTCCCCCCCTCCGCCCCGCCATTCTGATTCGCGGCAGCACCGGAACGACAGGGAAGATTTCGAGGTTTTTTCCACCAGTTCACAGTTAAGCAAATTAAGAAGGTAATAAATTTTAAAAGATGGTTAAAGATAAATCAATTAAATAACATGGGAAAGGAATCGCCTGGGACGGAATTATTCGTCGAGTAAAAAAAAAAATAATAAGAAAACGTAAAACAGCCCAGTTCTAATCGGATTAGATGGTTGAGGAGGGGGAGGAGGGCGGAGGGTGAAGGGGGAGGGCCGTCTTACTCTAATTGAAATTGTCGTCTTGTGAACTATTGAATTATAATGCGAAACGTCTGCAGTCACCTCCTTTTTCATTTATTTTTAGTTTTATTTTTTCTTTAAAACTTTCTGGCTCTTTACTACTCTGTGAGGGACACAAAGCTCCTCTCGGAACTAAACAGGATTTTCAAGATACCGGATTTCAAGGTTGTTTTTTTTTCTCCTCCATCACCGTCACCCCTCTGTACACAAAGTCCTGAATTCTGTAATCATAATAAAAAATAAAAAATAGAGGAATTACCGCGTACAATATGTAATCAGTTCCTCCTCGTTGAAAATCAGGCCATCCGCATATAATGGCGGCTCTCTTTTCCCGTCTCAAAATATTATTTTTTTAAATAAAGATATTGTTTTTGTTGAATTTATTTTTATATATAATTTATATTTATTTTATTTTTTCTAATTTTGGATTCGTCTATATTCCATGATTTTTGATCAAAAGTTCGATTAAAATGTTGACAGTCGACTTGGTTCATTCACTAAGGATAAGAACGTCTATATTCCTTTCAGATATAAATTTATGGGAGGATTTTTTTTAAAAATATCCTTTGGTAAATTACCATTTTAATTTTAATTCTTCTGTTAAGGTTATAGTTTTCCGTTGGTGTATTCGTGATTACATTACTTCAGTGGATTGTTCAGTCAAAATTTGGGCTTTTGAATATTATTTCGGTTCAGTATTCTCCGACAATGTTGAATTGTCTCAGATTGTTTGGAATAGTCGACTTGGTTGATTCATTAAAGAAGAAGGAGGGCACAAGTTGGGAAAGCAAACGGGCCCCCAAAGTACGCGTTTTTTGGGATCTGGGAAAAAAACACGCGCTGACTAATCACTTATTGATTATTGATTGACGGGGGGGGGGCGCCTCTTGTTTTTATCTGAGATGGATAGAACCCCCAAGGACGCAGCAATTTGATGCCCGCCGTTGCATCTAATATTAATGACAATTAGGAGATGGTCTTGTGCGAGACGAAGACGGTGAAAGTAGTTCAATCTGATATTGCCACGACGCACGGTTTCGTGTGTCTTTTTAAGTTGTTTTTCCCAGAAGCTTTTGTCAGCTCGACTCGCACTCGACTCGACTCGACTCGATAAGGATGAGCATGATGCGAAACAGTACTTGTGTATAAAATAATGGATTGGTCTGAAATGAGTAGTACGGACTTGTTTTCGATAGGGGCTACCGAAAAACAGTCCGGGTTGGAGTTACCGTTGGCTGCCGCTGCTCGTTGCTATTACTGTTGCAATTCCGGCGCTCAAATTAGCGCTTGGTGATTGATGAGAGAGACAGAGAGAGAGAGAGAATAACCAAGTTTGATTACGTAAATGAATGGAGCGAGCAAACAGCGGCAACAACAAACACACCTCTCGTACTGAAATGGTAACAACAATGTTGTACTTGGGGAAAGACTTGGGCCCAAAGTCATGATGTATAATTATTTGCATTTTGGAAAGCATCAATTAAGGATCGCATAGCATAGGTAACTATAGTTAATTATTAGATAGATAGGCAGATAAATACGAAGCCCCCCCCCCCGATAGATAGATAGACAGATAGATAGATAAATAGTTAGGTACATAGATAGATAGATAGAGGTACGTAAATTATAGTTATTTAGATTGGTAAATACGTAGACCGTTAAACCGATACCCAGATAGATAGACGGACACGTAGATAGGCATTTAGATACACCCATAGATAGGTAGATGGATAGATAAACAGATAGATAGATAGACAGATACATGTATGGATAAGTAGGTACAAAGATTGTACTTGCATGGAATACTTGGTTACGTAGGTATATATACAGCTACCCAGTTAGAACGACAGTTGGACATTTCAGTTGCTAGACAAGTACGTAGATAGAGGAAAGATGGGTAGATAGAAAGCATATGTGTATATATATGGATACTTATATTATAGTTTATACATAGACAAATAGCTACATAGGTAGATATGTAGACACGCATGTAGATAATAGTTTAGAAGATGAAAGATGGATTATAGACTTATAGACAGATATGACAGATAAATGAGAGATGTATAGATAGACATGTACATGTGTAGATAGATAATTGCAGTTACCTAGATAGATAGTTATATAGGTAGATATACAGGAACCCAGATAGAATAGATAGATAGTAGTTAGATACTACTATAGCTAGATAGAAACCTAGATAGATATTTTGTTACAGTGGACAGACAGATGGATAGATAGATAGATAGATGACTAGATAGATATATTAAGAATAAACACTAGATTGATGTACACATGCAATGGTAGATATTAGCAAGGGAACGATCATTAAAGGATCTCGAGTACTGTTAATTCGTGTCCATGGATTGTTGTGATCGCCAGCCAACAGGGTAGTGTACTACTGCATGTAGGTACAATAAATCTAGGTACATAGATAGATAGTTGTATAGGTAGATACATAGATATACACAGATAGTTGGATAGCTCTATATCTAGATAATGTTCATAGATAGATAGACAGATAAAAAGATAGATACGTACATATAGATAGAAAGATAGATAGATAGATATGTAGATTGGTAGAGGTAGACAGATAGGTGGATGGATAGACTGATAGATAGATAAATAATTAGGCTGGTAGACAGTTAAACAGACAGATAGATAAATAGATAGATAGATAGATAGATAGACAAGTAGACAGATGGATAGATAGAAAAAACTGTAGGTATACACATGCAATGATAGTTCCGTAAAGCTGAACATAACGATAGATACGCAGAGGAAAGCAGTGATTAGCTAATGAATAAGGGAACGATCATTAAGGGATCTCGAGTGCCGTTCGGCCGTGGCCCATGGATTGTTGTGATCACCAGCAGGCGGGGGTAATATACTACTCGACTAGGCCGATTTACTTGTGCAGCGTAGCATACATGTTCCTCGAAACGAAGATATTGCGCCACCAACCGTATTCCTATTCAGTCCTCACACAAAAGCCCCTTTTATTCCAAGGCGAATATTGCCGCGCCCTTTTTTCCCCCTGGTCTCTTAATCATTTTCCGTGTGTTATTGCCATTCAATTCTATGGCTATTGACATAAGCTTTGACTATTTCAAATCCCGTTGCAGTTACGATGTTTTACTTTTGTTTTATAGTTGTAATTAACTTTTGTCATTTGCTACTGCGATTGTGGTTTGATTCAGCTGTTAATCCTGTAGTTTAGTTTACTGTTTTTACAGTTGAAATTGCAAGTCGTATATGGCGCAACTGTCCGAATCATGTTTTGACGTGTTTTTCGGCCGGCTAGCAAAAGTTGGGAAGCTTGGCTTTGTTCTAACAAGCCGAAACTGTCAACTAATCGAGCGGTCGCGTGAGTTATGAAGTAAATATCTAGATAGGTAGATAGGTAAATAGGTGGGCGGTTAGAAGGTTAGATACGTGGATAGTTGGACAGATAGATGGATAGATAGATAGATAGATATATAGATAGATAGATAGATAGATGGATATCTAGATAGATAGATAGATAGATAGATAGATAGATAGATAGTTAGGTAGATAGATAGATGGACGGATAGATAGATAGATAGATAGTTAGATAGATAGATAGATAGATAGACAGATACCCAGATTCTCATAGATACACATTCTATTATATCATAGCCTATATAGATGCATATCCTGAACAGATAACTAGATAGTTGATAGATGGATAGATGGATGGATAGACGGAGTTATAAATCTCAGGTTTTTAAAACCTAGCTGAGCTTGGCAGATGTACGTTTGCCAGAAGCAGTATTTCAAATTGATATAATTTACCTGAAGTTATCTATTAATAAATTAGATACAGACTTTAAACAGTCTTGTGATTCAGGGTAAATAAAACGAGATAGCAACCCATGGGCAATTAGTTGTAATCAATTAAAATTAATTGTTTCATTTGGTTTATTTCGTCAAATGATACAAATGTTCATTACTCTACCTACCTGTTTACATCTATCTAACCTATCTTACCTACTTATCCATCTATCTAACTATCTATCCGTCTGTCTATTTGACGATAAATCTATCTACCTATCTATCTGTCTAAGTAACAATCCATGTATCTATCCATCTATCTATCTGTCGAGAAATCTATCCACCTTATCTACTTACCTACTCAACTGTGCCAGCTACTTAGCAGCCTATCTACCCACTTTATCCACCTATCTATCTAACCATCTATCTATCAATCCGTCTAGCTATATCCATGGATCTAACTATCTGTAGATCTATCCAACCGTCAGTCTGTCTATCTATCTATCTTTCCATCTGTCTGTCTATCTACCTATCTATGTCTGTCCGTCTGCCTATCGACCTATCCATCTATCTGTCAACCTACCATCTATCTAAGTATTTATCTATCTGCCCATGTAACTACCCGTCTGTATACCCACCCAACCGTCAGTCTACCTACCCATCTATCTATCTATCTATCCATCTATCTGACTATCTCTTAACCTTTCAACAATCTTAGTGCAGACTGTTTTAAAGATTAGGCAATCAGGCGTTAATTGATTTCACATTTACCCAACACTATATCGTTCACTTCTACTTACTCTAATCACTAAACTTCACACCTTAATAAAGCAAGTTTGTAGACTAATTTCCCTTAATACCATATTACTCATTAAGTTAATCTGTTTAACTTAAAATCACAGTATCAAGTTGAATTAATATTTAACCTTGAAAATAAGAAGAGGTAAATTTCAAAACCCAAAATGTTGATGTATTGTTCTCTAAATTCCACAACAAGGACTGGCGTTTTTTTGAATCAACTTAATATCGAGTGTCGTGCCTGTCTGAAAACATGACGGTCAGTACACACACAGAGGAGGTTAAAGAGGAACAGCCTTTAATCTACAAAAAGTGAAGTCAAAATCAAAAAAGCCATATCCTTTATGCAACAACTCTACGTTAGGCGAGTGTAACAACAACAACAACAACAGTTAAGGGACAACAACAATGATCATTCCAATTCAAAATACTGGCCAAAAAAAGGACAGCGAAGAAAAAAAACAGAACCAACTACAACTATGTAAACTAGCTAACTACAACAACTTGAACCGAAACAAAGTTGTAGCTGTTGTCGAATCTTCTAAAACTCTAATTCAATAACAATTGAAGAGGATAGAACAATACCGGAAAGAGTATAGAGAAGAAGAGACAACAAGAGTCGATTCCTTGTTTTAAAACAGTTGGTTTTTTTCTTTTTCGTTGACAAACAATTGACTTTCGTGTCGGGTTGTTGTTTTTTGAAGAAACAAATCAAGGCTGTGGTTGTAACTACTTATCTATCGACCACTGTTTTCCGAGTCAAGTCTTCATTCTAACAAGGGGTTAATAAAGAGATGACCGAGGGAGGGGGGTTAAGAGGGGGNCGCACGTTTTATTTTGTAATGGCGGGGCTGAGAGGGTAAGTGGAGGGTAGGTAACTTGTTTTGTATTAAGGTACCACATCTGGGGGTTAATCTTCTTATTTGTTGAAAAATATCACCCCCAAACCCCCCACCCCCGTTTCCCAGCTTGTAGATCTGTGGCTGAAACCTGGCTACTGCACTACGCACTTGTCTTCGATCTGCTGTTTCCATTCATTCACCTGCGTCTCCAGGGTGTTTTTCAGTCCTGTCAAACATAGCGGTTATGATAGAAGTGTTGAATTGCATGTTGAAAAATAGTTTGTCTGTCTAAAAGACCGTCGGACTTGCGATACTTTTCGGTTGATAACTTAATTTAACAGTCTATGGTAATTGCAGGTAATCTAAAAGGGTAACAATAGGTTAATCGCGGGTAATTAGAGTTGATTACGTGTGAGGTCATCGAGATCAGCTTCTTCAGCTTCTTTGGCCAGTTCCTCGGGAGTCTTTTTGCGACGCATCAGAGGGTTCTCTGGCTCCTGCTGCTGACTCTCGACGGTCTCCTCCTTCTTTTTGATGTTGTACTGTCAACAGAGACGTAAAAACTACTTTAGAACCGTCTCTATAGAACAGTAAATATATCCCGGTTACAATAAATAAGTAAATTGTAACATTCATATGAATCATCATATTCTCCCTTTTTCGGTACTTTTCAGACTGTGCAGTGGAGATGGAATCAAGTCTTGTATAAAGCACTGGAAACGAGCAAAGCGAATGAACAAAGAGAGACGAGAGCCAAGCAGGAAGAGAGACAGAGA